>PVKM010028841.1:0-18055 GCA_004027735.1 Carollia perspicillata
GAGGAGGGGAAGAATCTCCAATGAAGCCTCACCCCCAAGACCAAATCAATGACCTGTATACTTTAAATGGATGAATCCTATCAATGAGTTGTTTAAAAATATAACTGAAAATACAGAAACAGACCCACACATAAAATTTAACAGATGATAAAAGCAGTATTTCAAACCAGGAGGCAAAACGCGCACATTTATTAAGCTCTGACTTAGGAATCGATCTGTAAGGAATATCAGCAAATTATGAAAAAACATGCGAAGAACATGCAAAAAACATACATTGCAAGTCTCTGGAAACTATTCAAAAGTTCGCCAATATGGGACAGATTCAATAAATAAGGTATAGCCACACTATAGGTACTATAACACTTGAAAATGAGGACTATCCTAATTCTGGTATTAAAATGACCTTCACGATATATTGTTAAGTAAAAGGAGCAAGCTGGGGAAATGTATGTGTGTATTTTTAAAAGGGACTGCAAGGAAGTATAAAATGGTTGTAAAATGTTTATTTAAAAAAACAAAGAGCCCTAACGTGTATAGCTCAGTGGGTTGGGCATTTTCCCACAAACTGAAAGGTCACCAGTTTGATTCCTGGTCAGGGCACATGTCTGGGTTTCAAGCCAGGTCCCCAGTAAGGGCAAGTGAGAGGCAACCACACACTGATGTTTCTCTCCCTCTCTTTCCTCCTCCCTTTCCTTCTTTCTCCCTCCCTTTCCTTCCCTCTAAAAATAAATAAATAAAATCTTTTAAATATATATATATAGAAGTAATAAAACCTTAGTTGTGAATCTGATTTAGAGTATCAACATGAAGTTGCATGTATTTTTCTTTAAAATTAAAATAAAACCTAACCCTACGCATTGGGAAAAAAATCTATAAACAATGAACAAACTAACAATGAGTTCCACTAACACCCACATTGTATTTCCTACATACCATTTCCAACTAAAAGGAACCAGAGCTTTTTGGAGAAGTGGCTAATTCTAGGGCAGGAGAAGAAACACAACATTCTGTGATATCATGTAGCAGAAACAGTATCAAAGATTACCAGGGTTAGGTCAAGATTGGACAGTTTTATTACCAATAAGGATAATAACTGCATTGTCTTGGAATGTACTGTATATGTTTGAATACAAGAGTTCCTAATGATAACAAAAATAATTTGTTCAACATTGGAGGACACTAAAAGACAACCTCATTCTTTTCATAATTAGTAAACGAAAGGAAAACAATATGAACTCTACCTGCCTATCCACATAAACTATACCGCTGAGTAACCAAATAGTAGTAAATGGGAGAAGTTTCTCTTTATGAAAGTATTCCAGCTAATAAATGAAGGCATGGCAATAATATCATTTTGCATCCTAATGAATTAAGAGATCTAAGCATTGAATGTTTAGATCATGATGTTAGGAGGGCTGTGCCTTCCTAATGTTATGTGCCTCTTAATGGAAGAGCACTACTTATTCAGAAATCTTTTTCTTTTTTAATTTATTGTAAGGAGTAAAAGCAGGGGAGAGAGGGAGAGAGAAAACTCGTTTTGTTGTTCCACTTAATTATGCATTTATTGGTTGATTCTTACATGTGTCCTGACCAGGGAACAAACCAGCAACCTTGGCATACAGGGAATGCGCTCTAACCCAACAACCTACCGGGCCAGAGTCTAAGCAGTCTTGCAAAAAGAGACAGGGACAGGGAGAAGCTGAATGATCAAGCTTTAGATCTGATGACCAATTTACAGGAAATACAGAGGGAACAAATATCACAGAAATAAAATCACCAAAATCCAGAAGCGGGCCACATATAAAATCCAAAAATTTTAAAAAAGAGATACTGAAGGAGAGGTTGATTCAAAGAGACTTAACAAACATGCTAAGTGAGGAAGGCAGAATAATCGCCTCCTAAAGGTGTTCACATCCTACCCTACCTTTCAGGACCCATGACTGTGTTGCCTTGCATGGCAAAACAACTTAAAAAATATGGCTACATCAAAGATCTTCAAGTGGAGAAATTACCATGGATTATCCCGGACCCAATGTTATCACAAGAGCCCTTCCAAGAGGAAGACATGCAAGTCAGAGCAGGTGTGATGATGTAAACAGTGGTCAGAGAGAAGGTATGAAAATACTACAATGCTGGCTTTAACAATGAAAGAGAAGTCCATTAGCTAAGAAATGCAGACAGTTTCTAGAAGATGGAAAGTTCACTCCTAAAGTCTCCAGAAAGAATATAATGCTAATGAAATCTGGATTATTATCCTAGTAAAACCCATTTTCAACTTCTGTTTTTGTTTTAAGCTAAGTGTGTGGTAATCTGTCACAGCAGCAATAGGGAACTAATATACATATTAACAAAATCATACTGTCTGAACCTTATTTGGATCCTGATTTTTTAAAAAATAACTGATCTTAAAATTTGCATATTTTAAAACACTGAAAACGCAAACCCTGCATATTTAATACCAAGGATTTGTTTACATATAATAATGGTATTGAGGTTATGTTAATAATTTTGTTATTTTATTTTATTTATTTATTTTTAGAGAGAGGGGAAGTGAGGGAGAAAGAGAGGGAGAGAAACACCAATCTGCCTCTCATGCACCCCCTACTGGGAACCTGGCCTGCAACCCAGGCATGTCCTCTGACACAGGTATTGAGCTGGTGTCCTTTGCAGGCTGGCACTCAATCCACTGGTCCTCACCAGCCAAGGCAATAATTTTGTTTTCAAAGAGCACTTATCTTTGACACACTAACTAGAAAGACTCATGGATGAACAATATATCTGTGATTGGTGACAAAGTGATGGGGCAGGATTAACCACAGAAGGTGAATTTATTTTATTCTGTCTACCTTTATATATGTTCAAAATTCATGAGGCTTTTAAAAAATGATAGCAAACACGATTCCTAGAACATAACCTTAAAACCCAGGAACAGTTCACGGATGCCCATGCTCTTTTATGCAACCTCATCCTAACAGCCCTAGCCAATGAGCCAAATCAACCAAAACTAAAGGACTGAAAAGAAGCAAAACTGCCATTATTGTCTGATGTTATTATATGTATAGAAAACCTAGAAGATTCTTCAAGTTGCAAGAAAAATATTTTAAATTATATAATAAGTAGGCTGACCATAAAAATATCAATATATAAAACACCATTTGATTTCTAATGCCAGAAAGCAACTTTAAAAAGGACACATCGCATTAACAATACTCTCAAGCAGTATAAATTACCTAGGAAAAAAATCTTTTAAAAATGTGCATGACACCTATTTGGAAAAAAATAACGAAACATTAATGACAGACACTAGACAGAGCCTAAACAATTTTCAAAGGTAAAAATAAATCAATATTATAAAGATATCAAGTTTTCCTCCAAAAAGATGATATTCAATGTAATTCCAATAAAGAGTCCCAATTTTTTTGGTACAACTTGACTATTTCTAAAATTCACATGGGTTAATAAATAAAGACCCACTAATAGCCAATGCATTCCTAACGAATATAGTGGGTGAATTTGATAGAACAAATCAAAATTTACCATAGAACTACTAATAGCCTTCCTGAATTTCCATTTGGACATCCTTGAACTTAGCCTGCATCTTGGCTAAAAGTCCCTTAAGTAGAATATTAAAATCCCCCGGAAAGAAGAAAGGAAAACAACTGGGGCAATAATCTACTTTGCTCCTCACCACTTCTTTAGGGACTCAAATGCCTCCACGCAGATCCTTTAAAATATAAAAGCAAATATAATATATTTTCTAAGAGGTATATGTAAAATATAAAAGTAAAAACATAAACATATATTATATAATACAAAATATTAAAAATATAAAAGAATAATGTATTTTTGATAGGCAAAATACGGAAACTCTAAAAAGTAAAATTTAGGCTTAAATTTTAGATTTTAAGTCACAAAACTAAATTTTTTTTAAATTTATGAAACATCAATAACCCTGAGAAGTCCCAGAATATTTTCCCATTCTTTTTCTCTCCATTTTCACCTCTGAATCACAGTTGAATATATGTGAATAATCGGATGTCAATTGACTACAGAGTTTCAATTCAATATAATGTACAGTCTTCCAAATAGTTTAAATCAGAAATGTTGTCAAGCAACAATGGTGTTAAGTAACTGTCTGCAATAGTAATGACTATCCCCAATTTAAGAATCACAGCTAAACCCTGTCCCCTGTAGCTCAATCTGGATTGAGTAAAAGATTACGAAACCAAAGGGTCGCTAGTTCGATTCCCAGTCAGGGCACATGCCTGGGTTGCAGGCCAGGTCACCAGTGGGGAGTGTGCTAGAGGCAACCAACCACACACTGATGTTTCTCTCCTTCTCTTTCCACCTCCCTTCCCTCCATCTAAAAATAAAATAAAATCTTTAAAAAAAGAACCACAGCTAAAAAAACATTCCATGTAAAAGTAGACAGCCCAACAATAAGAGTTCTTGAAATTGAGGAAGGGCAGAAGGTTAATTCATAATCATAGATGTTTTCTATCATAGAACAACAACAACAAAAAAGTTGTGTACTGGTCATAACAAGCATACTCCTGTTAATACTTCTCTCACAGTACATTTCTTCCTCACAAATTAACTTAGCATCTAAGAAAATGAGTGAAAAGAATGGGATAGAGTAACTGCCAAGTGAACATGGATGCCCAGATCAAATGAGTAAAACTGGATGGCTTACACACTTTGAAAATCTGAAAGGAAATACCAGGTTATTTTCACATAAATACATAAATAGTAAAACTATTTCACTCTAAAAAGGAGGGAGACAAATGACTTAAAATTAAAGATACTGATTAATTTCTAGGTGGAGTTAGGGGGACGAGACAGGGAAGTATAACCCACAATTACTACTTCCAGACTCATACCCAAGAACAATTATTCCCAACTAGGGTGTGACGTGGAGCAACAGTGTAGTACAACACAAAATATTATTCCCTGGAGTTGTACAGCCCAAAGGTACATGGCCATACCTGGCAGCCTTGCCGCCAGCTATTCGAGTAAATGAAAACCCTTTCTGAAGAAGTTATCGGAGCCCAGAAATCTTTTTTCTTTTGCATGGTTTTAGTATACAAGTTTTCTAGGAATGCAGCCAGAAGGTAAATCAAAGGACAAGTGTGCTTGCTTTCCTTTATCGATTCAACAAATATTGAGAACCTGCTATGGGTATAAATCTGGAAGGTGGGTACATAAGTAATGGGAATCTTAAGAAATTCCAATGCCTTCAATTTTCTCAGTGAAGTAGGAAGCAAGGTCATCAGCTGACACTGACGACAGAAGAGGAGATAATGATAGATCTGTGGGGAGAGGAAGAGGTGTAAAAGAGTTGCCTGAGTCAGTGAATGAATGAACGAAGAAAACACACTGTCCTTTAACAGTCAAGCAGCATTAAAGGCCCATTGGGACATCAGGATTTTAAAACAAACCAGTTAGAGGTTTTGTGTTTTTCTCCATTCTCCTGCAGCTGCACTGCTGCCGGTACGGGGTAGGCAGAGTTGGAGGAACCAGGAACGCATTTTATCAAATGAGGACCATAAAAAAGCAAGAGTGAGAAGGGAATTAAGAGCGAATGTAAGGGTGTGACTGACAAGGATATCGAGCTCAAGTAAGAGGACCGTTAAAAGCAAAATAGATTGGATGTCAGGTGGAATAGTCAAATTCTTTAAGTTGGTGTACTCAAAGAAATAAGGTTCAGAATTCAGAGCTCTAGAATGATCACAATCACCAACAGTAATGCCACTGGTGAAGTCTGAACCACCAGCAACCACACATCTACAGCCGTCTGCGCTGGCAGCGGTAGGTAGCTTTCATGGCAATAATGTGTGCTGGTGCCATCATCTATGTCTTTTTGGGGAGTCAGGTTGGCACATTTTCATACTGAAATATACTTTATCTCATTAAATTATGCATACGTTACCTTTATTGTACAGTTAGGACATTATTGGGATTTTTAAGATTATATTTGTTGGGTATTATCTCTAAAATTTACTTTCTGGCTATAAAAAGAGGCATTAAAAGAGGGCAGTGAATCTGACAGGGTTCAGAATAACTGCCCAAGACAAACTCATGCACATATGCAAGTTGACAAGGCAAAAAGACAATGCTAATAGTAAAAAATTAAAACTCGGATGTTCTTAGATGATAGGTAAAAGGAATAAGCAAGATCACTTTTTTTTTAGCAAACTAAAAAATGATATATTTTGTCCTGGCTGGTGTAGCCCAGTGGATTGAGCGTGGGCCTGTGAACCAAAGGGTCACTGGTTTGATTCCCAGTCAGGGCACACGCCTGGGTTGCAGGCCAGGTCCCCAGTAGGGGATGCATGAGAAGCAACCACATACTGATGTTTTTCTCCCTCTCTTTCTCCCTCTCTTCCCTTCTCTTTAAAAATAAATAAAATCTTTTTAAGAAAAAAGGGAGATTTTTTCTTAAAGGTAAGAAAGCATATAGCTGGACCTACAGCTACATTACATATCAGGGAATGCGCAATGGTGCGGAATTCTAAGTGTATAA
Organism: Carollia perspicillata; assembly: GCA_004027735.1. Lineage (NCBI taxonomy): Eukaryota > Metazoa > Chordata > Mammalia > Chiroptera > Phyllostomidae > Carollia > Carollia perspicillata. The sequence continues at coordinate 6,524 of PVKM010028841.1, forward strand.
TAAAGGATGAACAACTTCTCTCAAAATATACATTTCCAAAGTCCCAAAGGATTTATGCCAGAATATGGCTTTAAGGTGTAAAAGTTTAGGAAAGTATGTAATTGAAAAAAATTCAATATATCATAATTCACCATAGAAAGTTAACGATAGCTTTCAGGTATTGCTCTAAATCAGAATACTTACTATAGAGAATCATTCAAAGTTTAAAAACATAGGTCATTACTTTTTAGTGTGCTTCAAAATGACAAGGCTGGGATGTTTGGATATGCATAATTACTCAGAATATATAATTTATATTAATATTTGAAATATTTTGAGAAGGAAATATAAAATTGATTCTAGTCTCACATTAAGAAATGATATATTTTAAGAAATTAATGGTTTATAAAAAATACAATCATGGTGATGCCAACACTGGAAAGTATCATCCTTCAAAAGGCAAAAGGATTCTGAAAAAAAGACTTGAAATCCTAGCACATTACCTAGCCCAGCACTAAACAGTTATAATAGAAATGCTATTTATTTTCTCCATTTTTTATAATCAACTTACTGTTATAGTTGCAGATATACGATATGAAAAACTGAAAGCAGAGCTGACAAATGATAGGATGCTGAAGAGGTTTACAAAAGAACAGAAAAGGAAAAAGAGTAGGAAGACCCTCATCTCCCTAGGTTCAAGTACTCCTCTAACAATTTACCAGGTCTAGGACCTAAAGCAAAATACACTTTTCTACAAAATGAGGAAAATAATAGCACCAACTTTCTAAGGCCATCTTAAAGAGTAAAATGAGGTAATGCAAATACACCACATTGAGACAGTGCTTGATACTAAGGACTCTTTAAGTGGTGGTATTTATGATATTTAATTGCATTTTATAAAGACATTTTATTGTCATAATAAAATGCCTTTTAAAATTTGGGGACTCCTGAAATTACAGGACTATATTCAGCAAAAGTTAAGTGCCAGAGTATATTATATATACCTGTTTCCATACTTTTCATCTTCAGGTCTGACCTCTCCACTGAACTTGACCCCAACTGCTTGTTTAAATCTCAACTTGACCCCAACTGCCTGTTAGATCTGAGAGGATGTTAAACAATCCTCTCAGATCTAACAACATAGTCAAACCAAACATTATACTTACTTCATCCACCTTAATCTCTCAATCTTCATTTCAGTAAACAGCACCCTCTATTGGTGCCCAAGCAATGCAATTATCCTTAATTCCTCTCTCAACCCTCACATTCAATCCAAGGGGAGGTCCTGCTGGCTCTGCCTCCAATTCCCATCCCAAATCTTCCACTTCTCCACATTGCCAATGTGACTGACCAAACCAGCCCCAGCCACCATCATCTCCCTGCTGCTTCTGTTGCTCCTTTACAGAGACCACACTCCTCAATAAACTCCCCCCTCTACAAAAAACTCTCCAACGATTCAGAAGAAACTCCCGTAAGTTCTTTCCACCTGCCTCCACAACTTCATCTTTCTTAACGTCTCACTCACTTGTTACCCTCTAGCCATTCTGGCCTCCTTCACGTTCAGTGAAACTGGGGCCTCTGTATTTGCAGTTTTCTCTGCCTGCACCTTTCTTCACTCCTTTATTGCTTTCACATCTACAGTCAAATTTCACCTCACTTCCTTGACTATACAAAATAGTCTCACTGCACACTCACGCTTTTAGAAGCACTTGTTACCTGAAATCATCTAATTTGAATACCCATCCACCTTCCTCTTTCTCATAGGACCTCCAAGACCCACAGGGATCTCACTCTCCGATCTCATTTAAATCATCATCTCTTGAGGTCTTCAGAGACCAGCTACTTACAATTCAAACACCTGCATCCGGCCCATCACTCCCTATTCCCTTCTCTGCTTTTCTCCAAAGTAAATATCACCATCTAATATACAGATTTTAGTTCTCTACTTCATTTATACTCTCCCCACTAAAACCTAAATCCATAAAAGCAAGGGTTTCAGTCATTCTGTTTCTATTGCATCGGAAGTGTCTAGAAGAGTGCGTTCCTGCACACAGTAGGTCCTCAATAAATACTGAGGCTGAATGAATGAGTTTTGCTAGTCTTGTTCACTACTAGATCATCAGTATAGAGAACAACACCCAGGATATAGTACAGTCACTCAAATTCATTGAAGAAATGACAGTTATTAAGACACAAATCTGACATGCTAGCAAATGCAAAGAAAAATTATATTTTGCTTGGCATAATTTAAAATGTAAGTACAACTGTCTGTGTGTAGTTCAAAAAAATTCTGATATACTTTTTCCAAGAGTTAAATATTTTCTTGTATCTTGAGTAAAAAATGATGCTGTAGTTTGGTAACTAAGTTTATAAAACAAAACCAAAACAACAATTAGAATGTCTTCTCTCTAACAATGTCAGAAAAACTTCCATTCAGCATTCCGTAGAAAGGAGAGATGTAATGACTCAGTAGGGAGAGCACAGAACTGATGAATTAAGGTCTTGGAGTAGGCAAGAGGGCATAGGATCTGACATGCATGTGGAGGGATGGGTGTAAGAAAGACAATTCATTCACTGTAACTGAGAAGTAGAATATATGGGCATCTACAAGGGAGTGTGTAGATAAGGTTGTAGGAGCCTACGGCAGTTCTCTTCTGATTGCAGACATTGTCTCAAGCTACAGTATCTACTAAGGAGCATGGGGAGAATGTGTAATAAAAAGATGAGAATTCAGGTCAAGTCTGATGCACTGCCCTGATGGATTCTAACTCTTAAGGATCAGTTAAAGGAAAAACACAGCATTTGAGTGAAGCAGTGCATAGAGGCTTAAAGAAAAATTGGGATTCTGCAGAAGCCAAGAGTGTTTCAAGAGATGGGACTACTCAACTGCCATTCACTGATGGCACATCTGAAGAGTGAAATGGCCCATAGCCGGCACTGGAGAAGGGGAGTAAGCACTACTGTTGGACAGGACAGTTCTAAATATTATTACTAGATGTGATTCTTGCTAAGTGTTAGAATGTAGCATAGTATTTCACAGCTGTAAACAAGATGAGTTTGACAGGGATGAATGCAGCGCAAAGAAGAAAACATGCAGATGACCAAAGAAGAGCCTATAAGCAATGGCTACGCCTCCCTTTGGATATGAATCCCCTGTATCCTTTACTTGCTGCAAGTATAGAAGATTACCTTCTGACAACCACGTCTCATCTCTGAATTGAGTTCAAGTTCCCAAACATTACCAAAGAGCTGACTTTCTAAAACAGCCTATGCAGCAAAATAAAATCAACTATCTTAGTGTTTATATGCCCTTCTTACAGCTAGAAAATTTAGCTTGTTTCTTCCAAAGAAATAAGAATAATCCCCAAACAGTAGTGATATATTATTAGTAACTTTTTCAATTTTTTTAAAAAAATGAGGTAGTATGCAAGGAAGCATCAAGGCAGTAATTTTCAAACTATTATCCTGTAAAAGTCAATCCTTTTCAAACTCACATCTCACTATAAAAACTTCATAACAACTCTAGAGTATGCATTTCTTCTCTATGCGGACAGTTTTCAAAGTACAGCCTATTCACTAGGCCATACAATATATTACTAAGAAGATCACTTCACTTCATTCCATTCACGGCAGGTTGGGCCAGCATTTTAAAGCAACACTGCCACCAGAAGACTAGAAAGAAAAGTAACTGCTAAACACTACAGTGCAGGCTAATTACAGAACATTTACCTGGCCTCCCAAGGCGGCTACATTACAACCTGCCTACTACCAGCTCATCAGAAGCACTCATTCCTTCCCGTACTTCATTCTTTTATTTATTTATTTTTCTGCATCAGCTAACCTGCTAGGACATGGTTTCAAATCCGAGTCAGTCCTCAACTGCGTCAAAACGAAATGACACAAAGCATTCAATGCCTCTCTGTCAATATTAAATAAAAACCAATTAAGCAATGCCCTAGGGTCAGCATCTTTTTATTAGATTTAACAGTACCTGATTAAGCTCTAAAAGGACCTTAGAGATGAAGAGCGCAACCCTGCCAGACACAAAAAATTACAAAAGAAAAAAGAAACAGAAGATGAAGGATAAAAATCACTTATTAAAGAGGGATTAACTTGACATCTCTTTTTAAAAGTTGTATTTTAATGTCCTATGTCTTGGTCTAGGTAGTGTTTACATAGGGATGCACAAATGCAAAAAGTCTTCGTCCCCTTTACGTATGTAAATAATCACTGGGTTTTTTAAAAGTAATGATTAAACACTGTGTCCTAATGCCAATAAAGCAGGACCGTGTCAAGGAATCGCTAAATTTGTCATTGTTCATAACTGCGGTAAAAACTTGGTCGTGGTGGGAAGTACCTCCCCTTCACCCGCCCGGAGAGGCAGACTCGCCAGAGGACCCGCGTGTCCAGGGGTCTCCCCTTGACTGCGCGGCCCCGGGGAACCAGGCGCACACCAGAGACTCGCCAAGCCGACCCGCACGTCCGGATTAAAGGGCTGGCCGGAGAGGGCGTGCCCGGCCCAGCCGGGCCACCTCCGCTTACCCGGTAGTTGCTCGAGCCCACCCAGCCGGTGAGTGCGTCGATCGTCTTGCCCAGGCGGCCCAAGTCCTCCTCCAAGTCCGGGACGGCGCCGGGGGCGCCGAGGTAGAGCAGCAGCTCCTGGCCGACCTGCATGCGGCTGCCGACATCTTTTTGCTGCACTTGGGTGCTGAAATACTCCATGCTTCGGGGCTCCATGGTCGCGGCCGCCCGCTCGCCCGCCTGCCCGTGAGGGGCCAACTTTCACCGAGAGCCGCCCAGCCTCCAGTGTGGATCCCCGCGGGGACGGGCGCGACACGCTGGGTCCCGCCAAGGCGCAGCTAGCGGGGCGCGGCGGGCGGCGGGAGCGGCGCCAGGCGCCTGGCGGCCCCCAAACTAGTCAAACTCGGCGCCCCCCGGCACCCAGCCCGCTTCAGAGGCCGCGGCCGTCGGCGACGTCAGCACGCGCGTGACGTCAGCCGACGTCGGCGAGCGCCTGCCTGTTGGGAGTGGAGCTCTGCGGCGGTGGCGGCGATGGCGGCTCTGGCCAATGCGGAAAGCGTTGGGTGGACTGGGACTCCGGGGGAGGGCGGTGAGGTAACTACGGTCCGCAGATCTTGGGGCCTGACCCTCCTCTGCTACGCGTGTCCCAGCCCCCTGTTTCGCTCGGCAAAATACAGAACGTTTGCCGGTTTTCCTCCGCTTAAAATTAGTACTTGGGAAGGTATCTGGTATTTGGAACCTCTCTTCCCCAGCCCTAGTCCCGTGTTTTCAACCTGGTAGAACATACTCCTTCATTAAAACAAACAAAAAAAATCATAACCCCTGTTTCCAGCCACCATCATCCCTGGTTGGGTGACAATATAATGCTTTTTTTTTTTTTACTGAACTTTAGTTTCCAGAGAGTAAAATGCACAGATTTTGGATATGCAGTCCATGAGTTTTGGCAAATGTGTTCACGAGTGAAACCAGCACCCCAACGAAGATGTAGCACATTTCCACACTCCGGGAACTTTCGCAGTAACCACTGCTTCCCCAGGCAGTTCTAATCGGATTTCTATCATCTTAGCGTAATTTTACCCATGTTTTCACATCACATAACCTAACACAGTCTGTACTCTTTCTGAGTCAGGCTTCTCAGTTTAGCGTTTCGAGATTCATTTCCGTGCTGTCGGTGTGTTAGGCGTCCCTTTTCGTTGCTATTATCCGTTGTATGGAAACAGCACAATTGTCGACTTACCTGTTTACAGACATTTGCATTGTCTCCACTTTTTATATTTATGAATAAAGCTGCGTTAATGTTCAAGTCATTGTGTGAACAGTTGTGTTTATTTCTCTTGGGTAAATACCAAGGACTCTGGGGGAGCTAAAAATAATAACTCTTTACCTCCCACCTTCTAAATTCTCCTAGCTGGGCTAATAAATGAACAGATAAATTAACAGGAGAAAAGAAATTTTAATACGTGGGCACAAGGGATTAACATAAGCATGAAAATTCCATGAAAATTCCAAAGACAGGTAAAATTTGGTATATATATATGCTATTTTGGAAAAGGAGAAGGGAGATCTTAGATTTCAAAAGTAAGAACGAGCCATTTGCAGGTGAAGAAGAGCAAAACACAAGGCAGGTAAAATTTTGCTAGGAAGCCCAGGAAAAAATGAGACATTGGGGCAGGATCAAGTACACAGGGTCCTGCTTGACACCCTCCCATCTACTCGACTCAATTCAGATTAAGCTGGGGTTAAGATTTCTTTCCTGGAGCAAGTTTTTACATCTGAATCTCTTAGGCAGGAAAGTGAGGGCGAGTCAAATATTCTGAGTCTTTCTGAATAACCAGCTTCAGAATCAATATCCCAAAAGCCAAAACTTTGGTTCCCTTCAACTGGAATTACTAGGTGTTATAACCGTATGTTTAACTTTAGAAGAAGCTGCCGTATTACACTCCCACCAGCGGTGCTTGAGAGGTCCAATTGTTCCATGTACTCCACAATGGTCTCATAGGGGTTATTAGTTTTAGTCATTTTAGTGGGTGTAAAGTGCTCTATAATACATTCTAAATGCACACTGTATTTATCTTCCTGCCAATTATTTCCAACCACAATTTAATAATTATCTGTATAATATCTGTCTCTTCCGCTATATAGAAAGCTCCAGGATCATTTGTTTTCCCTCCAATGGTGCTTGGCAAATATGAGTGCCCAATCAATTTACGTTGAACAAGTGAATGAAATCGACACTGGAAATGTTCACAGTAACAAAATAATAATAACAATAAGAAGACACTCCAGTCTCAAATAAACCTGACTGTTTTCTGTTTATTCTGAGGGTTTTTTAAAAAATACTTTCTGTGTTTCACATTGTATTGTGTTGTAAAGTTTCTTCCATCTTTAACTCACTCTAATTTCCCTGAAGCTGGACCTCAAGCAAGTAAATTGTTCTTACTATGCCTTGTGTGTCTAAGTTCAGTACATAAAGGGTTGCAGAAGAACACAAAGAAAGGGCCCTGCCCACAAGATGTTTCCATTTTAATTCCCAGTGATAAGGTGCAATATGGAGCATAGAAAAAAATAAAATATAGGAGACCTGGATATTAAGTTCAGCCCTACCTGTCACTGTTATCGAAAGTGATGGCTGCTGTTTAGTTGTGTGTTGTCTCCATTCATTTATCTGAACTTAAGTAACTCAAGAATCACACTACCTGGTCTGTAAGCTATACCTAAATAGTCTTTAAGTTATAAGATAATATGATGGCATTTGAATAACCCTGCAAATAACTATGAAAAGGTTAGTAAACACTGGTTACTATTATCTATACATACCCTATGAGTATCTCATTAATTCATCAGCAAATATCTTCGGAGCACTTATGCGCTAGATACTGGGCCAGGTTCTACAGATACAAAGTTTGTTTAGGTCTGGGATCCACCCACAACAAACTCATACAGAGAGAAGAAAATCGACATTTCCAGGATGCTGTGATAGGGTAAGCAGAGGGTTTTTGGAAGCCTAGATGAAAGACTCCTTGTCTAGATGGCACTGAGAGTGGGGATAGGAGAGCTCTAAATCAGAGAAGGCTTCCTGGAAGAGTTTATGTTTAACTAGAGGTTTTTAAATTACATTTTATTGATCATGCTATCACAGTTTTCCTAATTTTCTCCCTTTGCCCCCTACCGCCCAGTAACCTCCACTCCCTCAGGTAAGGACCCTAACTATTGTTCACATCCATGGGTCATGTGTAGGTTTTTTGGACACTCCATTTCCTATACTTTACATCCCAATGCTATTCTGTAACTACCTATTTGTACTTCTTAATCCTCTCACCTCTTCTCCCACTCCTCCACATCCCCTCCCATCTGGCAACCATCAAAACACTCTCCATATCCATGATTCTGTCTCTGTTTTTCTTGTTTGTTTTTTAGATTCAATCGGTGGTAGATATGTATTTTTGACTATTTATTGTATATAGTTCTGATCTTCTTTTTCTTAAATAAGTCCCTTTAACATTTCATAAAATGATGGTTTGGTGATGAACTCCTTTAGTTTTTTTCTTGTCTAGGAAGTTCTTTATCTGCCCTTCAGTTGTAAATGATAGCTTTGCTGGCTAGAGCAGTCTTGGCTGTAGGTACCTGCCTTTCAGGACTGAATGTTTCTTGCCAGTCCCTTCTAGCCTACAAAGTTTCTTTTCAGAAATCAGCTGACAGTCTCATGGGAACTCCCCTGTAGGAAACTAACTTCTTTTTTCTTGCAGCTTTTAAGACTCTCTTGATCTTTAACCTTTGGCATTTTAATTATGATGTATTTTGGAGTGGGCCTCTTTGCATCCATCTTCCTTGGCACTCTGCACTTCCTGGCCTTGCATGTCTATTTCCTTCACCAAATTAGGGACGTTTTCTTTCATTATTTTTTCAGACAGATTTCCAATTTCTTGCTCTTTCTCTTCTCCTTCTAGCACCCCTATGATGTGAACGTTGGACCTCTTGAAGTTTTCCCACAGGCTGCTTATACTATCCTCATGTTTTGGGATTCTTTTTACTTTAGTGACTGGTTGTTTTTTGCTTTCTTATGTTACAAATCATTGATACGATTCTTGGCTTCTTCTACCCTACTGCTGTTCCCCTTTAAATTGTTCTTCATGTCAATTAGAGTATCCTTCATTTCAGGCTGAATATTTTTTATGCTAATGAGGTCCTCACTAAGTTCCCTAAGCATCCTTACAACCAGTGTTTGGACTATGCATCTGATAGATGCTTATCTCCGTTTCATTAAGCTCTTTTTCTGGAGTTTTATCTGTTCTTTCATTTTAGCCCAGTTTCTTTATCTCCCCATTTTGGCCGCCTCCCTGTTTGTTTCTATGTATTAGGTAGAGCTGCTTTGACTCTGTGTCTTGGTAGTGTGGCCTAATGTAATAGGTGTCCTGTAAGGTTCAGTGGCACAATCTTCCCTATCACCCAAGCTGGGTACTCAGGGTATACCCTTGGTGTGGGGTGAGTACACCCTCCACTTGTAGTTGAGCTTTGTTTGCTGTTGGCAAATCAATGGGAGGGATTTACCCAGGCCAGTCAGCTTCAAGGACTGGCTCTGACCACTAACCACCAACTTCTGCCCTCCGCAGAGGATCAGCTGTGCAGGGGCAGGGTGGTGGTGCTCTGATGTGATCTGTAGCTGTCCACTGGGTATGCTGGCCCTGGGGTTTCCCAGGTGGTGCAGACCAAGGTCAGCCCCCACCTGTGTTTTGCCAGGGACCACCCTACCTGAGCTATAAAGCAATCTGAGATGGCTGCTACTTGTGCTGGGCTTGGAGATTCCCAGGTGAAGCCAAGCTTTGAGTCTAGGCTGGCTGCTGCTAGTGCCAGGCCTGGGGCTCACTGAGGCCAGCTGTTGCTTGAGCTGTCGCTTGTTTGAGAGGATTTAGAAAGTTGTGCAGTATAAGCCAAGAATAGCCATTCACATGGAGAAGCAACTTGGGTGAACCCATATATTGGGTAGAGCGGGGTCTCTGGAGATCTCCAAGGTGGGTCAGACTGTGTTAGGCAGGTTGATGGAGTCTCAGATATGGCACCAGCTTGCCCAGCTCTGTGGGGTAAGGGTTTAGAAAAGGGACAATGGCCTCTGCTCGCCTTGAAGCCAGACACTTCAGTTTCTCCCTGTATATTACTGGTGCCCTTCAAGCTGCTACCCTGGTGCTGGGGCTCAGAGGGAGTGAGTCTGAGTGGGTGAGTCCATGTGTATGTTCTTTAAGAGGAACTGCTTGGGGTTTCTGAAGTTTCTCCCACTGATTCAGTCCCCGCTGGGTTTGCAGCCAGAAGTTGTGAGGACTTACCTTTCTGGCACTGGAACCTGGAGGGCCTGGTGTGGGGCTGGGACTCCTCACTCCCAAGATGTCACTCCTGAATTTTTATCCACCACACATGGGCGAGGGACCGGCCTATTCTGCTTCTGAGCCCCTCCTACCAAGGTTGATGGATTTGGTTTCTTTAATTCCGTAGTTGTTAGACATCTATTTACCTCAATTTCTGACGGTTCTGAGTGGTAGTGGTTCTATATTTTCGTTGTAATTTTGAGGTGGTTGTGTGAAGAGGCGAGCCACGTCTGCCTACGCCACCATCTTCTAAATGGAGTTTTAAGGATATGTAGGAATTGGCTAATCAAAGAATTGGTTTCCTGGAGAATAACATGTTTATTTATAAGATGTAGTGTCGACTATTTTAGTTTAACATTTGTTATTATCATTACACGCCTACTACACAATCTATGCATTTCTCTATACTGTGGTTGTCTGTCCCAGGTTGAATGTCATTAGGACAGACAGTTCTCAGTTCCTAGTTCACAGCGTTCTTACAAGACACCTCATCGTTGTTCACATACTCCTAGATCAAAACAAACAACAACAACAATAACAACAAAAACACTCGCCGTATAGCACTTAGTGAATATTCATGTTTTAACATCTTATTAGGTATATGACCATAATACACATACATTGGAAAAAATACATTTTTATTTCATTCTTAAATAACAACACTTACGTGTTCATGAGAGGTCTGTGTCTGCTCGTCCCTGAGCCGCTTCTCAAATCTTGGACTCAGACTGGACACCGCCCGCTTCATCCTGTTGTTCGCCAGTGCCCTTGAAACTGTGAACTCCTTGGAGCCAGCAGTTCACTCCACATCTAACAAGTACCAGTTTTTCCCTTTAAGATTTAAAATATCCTGCTCTCGGTGAGTCTGCGGCAGCACTCTGAGGTGCCTGACTACACAGCTTAGGAAGCTTGGCAGACAGATGCCTGATGATGCTCAGATTAGCAGAGAGACAAAGAGTCAGAAATGCAAGTAGTAGCTCTTCCAGGAAGGAGGCACGGGTCCAGTGAGAGCTGGGCTTAGAAAGGCTGTTGCCTAAAGAGCTCAGGTTAACATACAGTTAGGTCTTTTAATCCTCCAGGCACATCTGCATGGAAGGTATTACATCTCCATTTTAGAGAAAGCGGAGGCTCAGGGCTTAAGTCTCCAGTCTTGCTCATGATTTCAGATCCATGATTTAAGCCCAGGGTATCTGGCTTCTGTGGTCTCCCAAGTAATCTTAAAGGAAAGAAAATGAAAACAAAAGTTAGAAATGAGCTAGCAAAATAATAACACCCTTCGTGCGTATGCAGTCTTGCTTTAACTGTCTGTATAACATTTTCACTTAGAGCCTTCCTTTCTCCGCACTCCTCTTAAAAAGAAAAGAAGAAGGAGATGAAGGGAATGGGTGGGAGTATTAGGGAACAAAATAGTGTAGGAAACATCCACATTCTTTCATAATCAGTCACTAGAATATATCTGGGAGCACAAGTCTATTTTTAACTGGCAACAAGACTGAAATAGATCATTTAAATACAGGAGACCAACTTCCTGACCTATTTGTTCATTATTTGTGATAATAGTGGAAACTTTGAGTGGAATTTGTTCTGACGCAAAACTTTATTTTCCGTATGAAGATTAAGAGACAAATCACCATTCTGCTAGTTGGATACCACGTTTCAACAAATATCCATGAAG
>PVKM010028842.1:0-18066 GCA_004027735.1 Carollia perspicillata
TCACTCACTCACCTACTTACTCACTCACTCACCCACTCATTCACTCACTCACTCACTCACTCACTCACTCATTCACTCATTCACTCACTCACTCACTCACTCACTCATTCACTCATTCACTCATTCACTCACTCACCTACTTACTCACCCACTCACTCAGTCACTCAGTCACTCATTCACTCACTCACTCACTCACTCAGTCACTCAGTCACTCAGTCAGTCACTCAGTCACTCATTCACTCACTCACTCACTCTTCTCTCATTCCTCACAGCAAGGATTCCTGAAATTCTGGGTGGTGGAAATGGTTGAAAGCAGGGGCTGTGGTGGGTGCAGATCGAAGCTTCCTTTCCAATCTGGAGCCGAAGAGTTTTCTTCTGGGAGGGGGAAGGGCCCCTCCCACCGGCCCAGGGCTTTTGCCTGGGCATCAGCTCCAGGTGACGGGCGGTAATTAGCATACTTCAGCAGGTCTGTCTTACTACCTTCTGAATGAGGTGGGGGACGTTTCCTCCCGTGCCTGTTTGGGTTTGGGAGGGCACACTAGAGTGGCTGTCATCTCCTTGATGTAAGGAAGGGAAGCTATTAAAAGGCATTAAAAACATCTTTTATTCCCCCGGTGTCACCGGACGTGTCTGCGTCTGTCAGTGACCCACTGGACTGACAGAACGCTACACAAATAATTCTCCTTAAGCAGCCACGAGGCAGCAGCAATCATTCCACCTCCTCCCCCCCCCCCCCTTAGAGTCTATCAACGGAGAATTGATGAAGTCATCACGGGACAACTGTAGTTTGACCCGGACCTGACAAAAGAGATCGAAAATGTCTCCCGCGGAGAGAAGCGAGGGGGCTGGGAAACGCCCTGGCTCAGAAAGAAGCTGCACGTCGGCTAAGGGCTCCCCACTCGAGTGTGCTTAATAACTGAAAAAGTAAATAATGGAAGGGCAGTCAATAAACAATTGTGGTTTAATAAATTATTCATTTTAACGACACTTGCAGTGTTTGCCCAGGGAAGGGAGAACGCCTGTGCGTTTTCTGGCCACCGGCTGCGTCTGGTCTGAAGCTGCCCGAATGCGGAGCTGTTCCCATGCCGGGCAGCAGAGGGCGCCCGTGTCACACTGGGAGGACGGGGCTGAGTCTCAGGCCAGGAGGAAGGAAAAGGAAGGGAGAGAGGAAAACAGGAGAAAGGAGGGAGAAAAAGAGGAGATAGGGGAACGTGGAATGGAGGTAGAGAGGAAGACAGAAACCGAGTGAGCAGGCATGGCAATGCGAAAAGATACTTTTTCACGGGTAGATCAAGTTCAACCCTGTACCGAAGCAAGGCCTAAGGAAATACATCGAAAACAGTTGTTCTCTATTCCTTGGTTAAAATACCGTATTTGAAAAGTAGAGGGTGAGAGATTTGGAACAGTAAGGGCGAGGGCAAGAAGATACTTGTAAAATCCAACAGGTGTATTTTCGTCTTGAGTCTCAGGGGCCGCTCTCTGGCGTCGGGGGGGTTGCGCTCTCGCGGCTCCGCTGCCGCTTGCAACAGAAGCGCACCTGGCGTGGAGGCGCATCCCCCCACAGCAGCCAGACGGTGTTCATTTTCTGTCCTCACGGCGCTGTGATGAAAGCTCGTTTTATTTCTGAAACGCTGTCACCTGAGACAGAACTCCTGGCGTGGGTCGAGGAGGGCCACAGCACTCCTGAGATATTTACCGTGCAGCGAAGGCCCTGCGGTGTGCCGGGCCGCTGCAGCGATGCAGGTGCTGAAGCGAATGGTATTTATTTACAGTGAGGCGTGGGGCGGCCTGCAGGGGAGTGTCATCCTGTTTGCAATCAATCCCAGCTCCAGGCTGTTGTTGCCGTACAGTCACGCTTTGCTCCAAGTGACAAACTGGCTCTGTCTTCTTACTCAGACTGTCATTTTCCTTCAATGGGGATCCATCATCTCCATTAGAGGCCTTGGTGCTTTGGACCACACACAGACATGCAAATGCACGCCCTGTGAACGTGCCCAGGAAAAGAGCCTCTGTCTCCCACAGGCTTGTGGACAGGTCAGGGTGTGACCACCGCCGGTGGGGGCGATAAGACTTGGACAGAAGCAGGCGGGGTGGAAGAGGGTGCCGCCCTGGAGGTGAGGTGGACCACGACTCACCCGAGGTGGTGTTCTTAGACCCACTTCAACTAGGAGCTCAGTGGGACAGTGGATGTCTCAAACCACAGAACTAAGTAAGCTACAATAATTAAAAGGAGACTTTTTTTTTTTTGTTTTGATTTCAAGTAAAGTCTTCTCTCAGCTGTGGCAGACCGACTGTTCAGGTGACCCCCCCGGCCCCAAGGTCTCTGCCTCCTGATGTTCACACCCTTATGACTCTTCCCTGCGTGTGGGCAGGGCCTGTCATCGCTTCTCTCCAATGGGATATGCACAGGTGATGGGTGGATGAGATTACATGTGTGTGATTACGTGATCCTGTCACACAGCACTGCAGCCCCTGACCTGCTGGAGTCTCTCTCTCTGCATTGCTGGCTCTGAAGAAGCAAGAAATCATCTCAGGGAACCCCATGTGGCAGGAAAGTGCAGATGGCCCCGTGTGGCCGAGGGCTGCCTCCTCTGGCTGATAAACAGCAAAAACGGACACTGTGGTCCTGCCACGGCCGGAGCTGCCTTTGCAGCCACTCGGGGGAGCGAGGGAGGGTGAGAGCAGATGCTTCCCTGGTGAGTCTCAGCCGAGCCCGCAGCCCCGGGGTGACACCTTGACTGTGGCCTATGAGAGTTTCGGCTGAGACCCAGCAGAGCTGTGCTCAGACTCCTGACCCACGGAAACTGGCAGATAACAAATGCGTGTGTGTGTGTGTGTGTGTGTGTTTTATAAAGCTTCTTTGTGGTAATATTGTTAGGAATAGATAATATGTAGAACTATATTTCCCTTTTTGTTTTGGGTCTATCTCTTCTATCATCCTGTTAAAAACCGAACTACTTCTGAAGTGTGTTGAATGAATTTTCTTGCTTAATCAGTATCAGCTTAGGTCTTTAAAGCAAATTTGCTGGACCATCTGGACTAGAACTGGCTTTCTCTTTAGAATGCATTCCAAAGTTAGGTTCAAAGAGAAAATAAATTGCCACAAAACTGAACTTATCCGGCGACTGCCCCCAGTTTTAGGTCTGGGCCTAGTTATGAATCAGATGATGGTTGTCTAGTTGGATCGGGGAAGCAGTTCCCGCAGAGCAGGTGGAGCCAGGAATGTGCAGGGTGGGCGCCCGTGGGTCCCTTGTGAACGTCTACTCTGTGAGAAACGAGTGACACATTTTGAGGTTGGGAGTCTGGGCGGGGCCAGAGGGAGATGCAGGTGTCTGTTATTTGCTGGAAAGAGAAGGGCAATGATGAGAGCCTGTGACAGTGGGGGAGGGAAGAGTTGGGAACGGGAGGGGTGTCAGTTAGGACAACGGGAACGATGACCAAGTGGCAGCCCCATCCCTGGAGCAGAGTCACGGTCACCCCGTGAGGACAAGCCCTGCAGCACAGGACGGAGCACTGCCCGGCATTCCCGCCTTTGCCCAGAGCGCAGATCACTCCTGTTTCCTGGGACACTCTCCCGCCCCCGCACCATCCCGAACAGTCCCTGTGTCCCACAGGCCCAGTCCCGAGCACAGGCCTTCCCAAGGTCGTCCGTTTAAGTGCTGGACGTTAAACCGTAGAAAGTTCCTCAGAGTTTCTTAAGTCAAAAAGCTTAATTTCGCTCAGCGAACACAGGTACTGACATTAGGGCTTTCATAAAAGCAAAGCGGCATAATATGAGCTTTCAGAAACGGGGTCACTTGTGTACGACCCCCTCAAACATATGAAAAGATCTGCAGACTTACTCATAGTAAGAGAAAACAAAAGCTCCACGGAGATACCGTTTTTCACTTACCTCATTGGATGGACTCAGAGCTTGGACAGCGCCCTCTCTGGTCAAGGCTGACGGGAAACGGGCTCTCCCCTGTTGCCAGCGCCCACTGGGTATGTCCCATGGAGGGCAGCTTGCCAATAGCTCTTTCTAAACTGGGAACACCCACATCTTTCCATCCAACCAACCACTTCTGGAAATTCACCGTATGGATACACTGACACGCGTATAGCTCGGTATGTGTTCAAAGATCTGCGCTGTAGCATTTTTCTTACTGCCACAAGGTTGGGAACAATTCAGTTGTCCATCAGTAGAGAACTGGTTAAGTCAGTTACTTTGTATCAATATGCTGGAATGTCGAGTAATACTATGCTGCAGTATAAATAAAGTCTCTACGGATCAGTACGGAAAGACGGAAAGACAGACGGTCGAGTCTTTGGTTACATGAAATGGTTAAGGGGGGGGGCGAGAACCCACGGTGCAGAACAGGATGTGGATGCATTATCTTTGGTGAATAACAGGGAGGACGGAAACATCTATTCCCTTGTGCTCAGATTTGCGTACAAGAACTCGGAAGGGTGTCTTTAAAAATCCGACAGAATGTCTGCCTTTTTAGAGGGCCGACCAGGGTGGGAGTGGGAATGAAGACTTTTCACTCTGTACCTCTGAGGCTGTTCGATTTTGAAGCCTGTAAATGGTTTACGTATTGCAAAAAGTTGAGAAGGATTCTGAGCATTTCCCTGCTTTTCCTCTTGCCTGTCTGGGGAGCGTGGATTCACTCAGCATTTACATAGCACGTGCACTGCCTCTTGCCCTAGGCAGGAGGGGGCAGCTCAACCGTGAGGTGAAGCACAGGTCTGGCATCTGTGTCAGTCAAACCTGATTCCCACTTTGGCCTCGCTTGTGTACTAGCTAGCGGCCCAGGGCCAGCGGCTAGGCCTCTCCCAGCTCTGCGTCTTCACTTGGAAAGTGAAGGTGCATTTCACATCACATGTGTGAAGAATGAATCATGTTAGTGTCATGCTTAGCACAGCGCACGGCAGTTACTAAATCCTCCTTAAATGGAGGCTAATGTCAAGCTATAATCCCTCAGATGTTGGGCCTTCTGATTTGTGTTTCTGCTGCTTTTGTTATTTTCTCCCAGCAAATCAGCCTCGAGAGTCCTCTGCACAAACTCAAGGGTTGTTCGTGAACTTAAAGTGGATGGCGACTGTTTCTGGAGTGATTGCAGGGAGATGAGTGTTCTTGTTTTTAATTCATAACATAAAAGAGTAAGTCCTCACCTAGTGCTGGAACACAAGGGCGGAAATTGCTGCCGCATGTCCCCCTTGAGGCGTGGCCTACCTTAGTTTCCAGCGTCAGTTGGGATCTCCAGGACAGGTGACCTGTGAAGCAGGGCTCCCAGGTGGGCGAGGCACCGCCATGAGTCGGGGGGAGCAGGTGAGCCACAGGTGTGGTTCCTCATTCTATAGACACTTCTTTCGATGCTGATGCTGGGGCCTGGGAAACACCATTGGTTCAACAGAGGATGAGGAGCACCTGCCGTGTGCTTGACGCCCGAACCTGGAGACAGACAGACGGACAAGTGCGAGCGGATCCTGATCGCCGGGGAAGCCGATCCTGAGGACAGTCGTCCTTCGTGGGCTGTGCGAAAGATGTGGATTCCCCCAGCTCCTTCGTCTCTGTCCCTTTTCATTTCGACATTTTGGAAGTGGCCCAGAACATACTGTTTTCTGGCTCACCTGTACAGAAAACATTTAAGACCATTAACCTGAAGGTCAAATGCACAGGTGCCAGACGGGGATGGACTTTAGGTTCTACGAGGTTGCACTTGGCTGAATCCGTACCCGAGAGAAGAAACATTACAGCAGCCGCCCGAGCACAGGGAGGGTGCCGACAGCTGGTTCATTTGCATTCGCCCCTCCGTGCGCTTGTCCTCGGGGAACTAGCTTCGCCACCAGACGAGGAGATGACCTTGTGGCTAGGATCTGGAGTGCTCGACCTCTCACCCTTAATCTGTCACTTATGACCTTTTGCACAGGTGAAACCCCAGGGGACCTCTGATTTCCCCCGTTCGTCGCATTGAGACTGTGACGTTGCCCCGGAGAGGATGGTGTAAAACCATTAAGAATCCGTAAATGGGAACAGTTTCTTTAGTGCTAACGATACTGCTAAGTGCTTGGATGCCTCAGTACCAAGAAATGGCTGACCTTCCCCCGTGCTGGAGATCCCTCTGCCTCCTGTCCTCGGCCACCTGGTTCAGTCTCCGTGCAGGAGATGAAAACTGGAAGTAAATGAGGCGAATCGGACCCATTACACACTGCGTGGTTAGTTCCTGAGCCTGGGACCAGGCCTCTCTTCATTCCTCTCTTCCTTAGTATGTCCAGCATATTATGGGTCCAAACACTTTATGACCCACTCTGTGTCTTCCTCAGGGGTCTCCAGTGCCAGGGATGGAGGTGTTGGTACCCCGTAGCCACTCATGCCCAGGTGCTCCAATGCGGAGACCCAGAGTTCAGAGACCCCTCTGCAGTCCTCTCCCCACGGCCATGTGGGTGGCTGACAGCGGCACCTCACTCCTGTCCCTCACTCCACCTGTGCATTTTTAAAAAAGATTGTATTGATTTATTTTTAGAGACAGGGGAAGGGAGGGAAAAAGAGAGGGAGGGAAACATCCATGCGTGATAGACACATTGATTGGTTGCTTCTTACGCTCCCCCAACTGGGAACCTGGCCTGCAACCCAGGCATGTGCCCTGACTGGGAATCGAACTGGTGACTTTTTCTTTGCAATCCAGTGTACGATCCATTGAGCCACACCAGCCAGGGCCACCTGTGCATTTTTAACAATGCTTGGAGTGCACTGTGTGCTTTTCCCACTCCTGGGAAGTGGAGCAGAGAGGCCCAGAGCTGTGGCCTGGGACCAACCATGAGTATGCTTGGTTGGAGGAGGAGGAGGAGCCCTTGGTGCCCAGGCATCTCTTGAAAAGCACCCTTCTTGCCTCCACCACCGACCCACAAAGGGCAGAGCCTGCCGTGAGGTCCCGGCCCAGCCCTGGGGTTGTTCCAGCCATTTCCTGCAACGGTGATCTGGCCCTCTCTGTGTGCTTTGCCTGCTAGAACAAAACAGCGCTGCTATGGAAACCACAAACACCAGGCAACCTGGCCCTGCACTTGGCAGCCCAGCCGGGGAGAGATAATGGCTTTTGTTGTTATCCATTGGACACCGATGCTCAGTCCGCTGTACCCTCAGGCCCTCACTAGGGCTGAGCTGACTGCAGCCTCAGCACTCTCTGGAGATGTCCCTGGCCTCATGATGCTGTTGGTAACCAGTGTGGCCCAGCTGGCTCATTATCCTGATAGCTACCTGGGGCCGCGTGCCTCCCTGGCAACTTCTGTGGGCTCCCCACCCTCAGGTGACCCAGGGCTCACAATTCGCCTGCTGCCCTCTGTGACTTGCCGAGCCCAGGTGGTTGGCCAGTCTTACCTCCCGTTTTCCTTTCTCCCAACAGTACTAAACACGTTACTCTGGAGACACCTGGGACTCAGACGCTGTAGGATGGAGCTCCCGGTGGGAGTGGCCTATGACACTCAGAACAGGGGGCTGGACATTTTCCTTCCCGAATGAACACAAGTCACAGCCCTCTAAACGCACACCTGATATGAAATGGCAGAGATGATTAGAGCTTCCCATTCAGCTGCGACATTTAATGAGAGGTCCCTTTCCGATATCTGGCATTAGCCCTGATGATGCTAGGGGGTCGGTGTCGGAGATTGAGAGCAGGGTGGGGAGCCATTCACCCCTGGGCCCCAGGCTGAGTCAGACACGGCCTGGCAGGGAGTGCAGGCGGGCACGCACAGCTGCGGTTAGCATGTGCCCATGTCTTGGTCTGTTTTTCCAACGTTTGTGCTTTGAAAAGAGCTTTCTGCTTTGAAATGCAGCCCCTCTCGTGCTTTGAGCTCATGCATGCGGCAGAAGAAAGTCATTTCATTTCTATCTCTGAGAGTCTCAGGGACCAGCTTTCTTTCACTCCTAAAGCAGTGGGACTCCCCTGCACCTTGTGGGCAACACCCATTTTCTCTGGTTTCAGACTGCTCAATTCTGGACGAGATAATCGTGGAAAAAAATCTTCTGACCCATTTGCTTGCAAATGCTTTTCTTTGGTAAGAAATATTTGATATTCTTAAAGCTCCTGCCCCATAAAGTGAGGTGATTTTCAAATTCTATTTGATCCTTCTGAAAGCTAGCTAGCCTTGCTCTCAGGAAAATTGTAGCACAGGCACGCACACACAGAATAGTTCTAATTCCTGTCATTTCACACTTGTGGGCTGTTGCTGGCAGGACTGTTTGGAGGAGAGAGGTAGGTCGTTGTGGGCCCACTGTCTCGTGGTGCCCCCTCTTCTGTTCCCAGGGAGATGGAGCAGGCTGGTTCCTGGCTAAGGATTTCATGGAGGTCTCGCATGTGGTCAGACGTTTAAAGTGGGAGCCCAGCCTTGGCGGGAGTGAGGGGCTGCATTATATGACTCGTCCACGGGTCGGGCCATCGGGGCACACTTTGAATTGGGGGTGGGGGACATGGTGATGAAGGGAAGGCCTTGCTCTGCCTAATTTTGTGGGACACTGACCTCACCGTGAGACAGGCAGCCTTGCCGGCTCTGGGGCAGGAGTGAGGTAAGTTGTACGGGTTTGGAGGAGGGGCAGCTCTGAGCTGCAGCATAGGCAGCCTGAGCAGGTGAGTCAGTTTGGCATGGCATGCAAAAGGTTTGTTTTTTCATTTGGAGTAGTTGCCAAATTATAAAACTTTGGAGATTTTATACAGAAACCCAGATTTCTATATTCTTTCAAGCAACTGGAGGATCTGGCGGGAGTGGCCCACAGTCTGCAGGGTGGCGGCTGGGGAACTGACGGAAGCAGCTTCCTTTGGTTCTGACGCAGCCTGCCACTGCTCTGTTCCCAGCCCGCGTCACTCGTCGGCATTACCAGTGTGACCACTCTGGACACGTGAGCTCGTGACTCCTGGTCTGAGACTGTCTTGCTGGACGCTTCTGCGGAGCTCGGAGTGTCAGCGTGGTCACTGACCGATCTGCCCAAGTCTCACTTCTCCCTCTGGGGCGTGACTTCCGATGAGTCGTTCAGATCTGGTGCTGTGAGAGCTAGTGGGCAGATTTTGAGGGTAGGGTTTCTTACAGGGGAGATGAAGAGGCCTAGTCTGAGGCGTGTTTCCGTGGGTGGTGGACGTTCAGCTGTGCTCACACCCAGCCACTGAGCGGAGCCGCTTGGTCCTGGACTTGCTCTCCATGGCTGCCCACCTTGAGGGTTTACTCTGCTCCCAGCACAAGCTCTGGCTCCAGGGGGGCGGCAGCCCTGTGTCATGCAGCGGTGCCACCGGAAACACACAGCCTCCGAAAATGCCACGGCGGGAGGAGAGAGCGAGTGGAGACTCTTGTGCGAGGAGTTTGTGGCCAGGCCTGGAGCCTCCCTTGCAGTCATGTCCCATCGTCCAGAACCCAGGCAAGGTAGCCTGTGTGCCCAGGCAGAGGAAAATGGAGCACATTGGTGAACACAGAGCACGGTCTCTGTAGCAGAGGTTCAAAAACAGGCATGGGTTTGAGACATCTGAGGACTGGAGAGCAGGGTTAGCAGCAGGGTGAGCCCCCGGTTGAGGACACGGTGCCCATCTGGATCCATGTGCCCCGGAGGGTGGGGAACACCATCTTCAGCAGAGAACGCTGGGCTCTCTTCCAGTCTGCAATTCCCTTTAATCCCCAGCCTTTTAGGGAAACCCGCTCCGCCTCCCCCAGTGGCCTTAGGTCGAGGGATGCAGAGAGTAAAGAGAGCTCGCAGTGGAAGGAAGCGCTGCTGCCCGTCCCTCTCTGCTGGTTCCCTCAGAGAAGCAGTGGCCTCCATCGCATCCATGCCGGGAGTCCCAGACAGTGACCTGCCCCACAGCAGGGAGCCCTTCCCCATTGAGCTCAGGAGGAAGGTGGCAGAAGCCTCCTTTTGTGATTTTCTACCAAAGAAAGCTGACCTTCTGAAGGGGGATGCTAACTGGGTGGGTTGGGCTCTACCCTAAAAATAGCTCAAAGCCCAGGTCTTATCAGTAGCCTTTCCCATTGATCAGGACCATTGATCCAGCGCCGCCTCCGCCAGGCGCCAGCTGGCTGAACACTTCACAGCCTCCTCTCATTAATCCTCCCGGCAACCTGAGAGTTGGATGCAATTCTCCCGATTGTACAGGTGAGGAAATGGAGGCTCAGGGAGGTTAGTGAACTCAAAGTCACAGAGCTGGTGAGTGGCTAAGCCAGGAATAAAGCCCAAGTCTGTTTGATTCTAAAGTCAGTTCCATACCTCACTCACTAGCGAAGGGTCAACTTCATTATATTCATTTATGAAGGACTCTGGCTGTTTTCTTTAGCACTTAACTGCACCCCCCCCTCCGGCAACCCTCCCCACCGCCCTCCAGGGGACCCTCAGCAAATGGGTCTCTGGCCATGACTTGTTGAGATCTCAGATATGTCCAGGACCGAGGGCAGGTTTGGGATTCTCTTGGGGTTGCTGTTGGAATCAAAAGTCCTGCTGCATGAACTGTTTGCGAACCAATGTCCTGTCCTGAAAGTCTGGGCGAGCTTAGACGGGAACAGAGTCCAAAGGTGTTCAGGGTTTACATCACTCCTTGAAGGTACCCGTCATGTCCTGGAGATTCTGGCCTGAAGTGGACAAAAGAAGGAGAGGAGGAAAGGAAGGAAGGGGAGGAGGGAGGGAAGGGAAGGGAAGAAAGAAAGACACAATGCATGCACATATAAGTGACCTGAGCAACATGGGCCAGTTAATATTTAAGTTGATGTGCCTGTATATGTGGCTCTGGGTGTGTGTGCATGTGTGTGTGCTCACACAGGCACGGATACACACACACATTCTCACTTACATTAGATTTTTTACAACTATGATTTTCAACTCTGTTTTTGTTGCAGGCGTTCGAGTGCTCTTCCTTGAATGTGTTAGTGCTGGGGTGGGGGGCGAACATCAGCCCTCGGGTGCCAGTTGAGATCAAGGCCCACAAACAGACCCGCCCTCAGCCGAGAAGCATGGTGAGAAGTTCGGAGAGGGGCTCAGCTTGGAGGCCGGGAACAGCCAGGTGACATCACAGGCCTATTTGTATGTGGCATGTACGGGCCTTCATATTTGGTGGGAAACAGGGATCTTCCTTGCTTGGATTTTTAGGTGAAATTGTTTCATATGATGATGCCTTGAAATTGCTTGGGGGTAATACTGGTGATTTTCCCTCCCCGAGGACTGTTGTTCTATTAGCGTCTGTCTCCTTAAAATCCCCCCAGACTTTGCCTGGCTGTAGGTACGTGGATGGGGCTGACGGAGACAGAGCGGAGGCCCGCCCTTGCCTCCTTCCTTCTTGAGTTATACATCTTATGTCTTTGCTGCACACGGGCATCTAAGTTCAGAATCTCCATGGTAAAATTTGGCTTCTTTGGCCTTTTATCTGAGGTTCAGTGGAAGCACCAAGTTTTTCATAGTTTCCTCCAAGTTCAATGTTGAGATGACCTCCTTTCGGGTGTTTTTTTAGTGGTTTGCTTTTTAGATGAAGGCTTCAAGCCGGTCCATTAGGTAAGTCAGGCCGCGTTACCTAAAATACGCTGCTTTCTGCCTGCAGGGAATGGAACCGAGGGCGTGTTGGAAGTCAGAGAACATCCCTGACGGTTAAAGTGGGATCAATACCCATTTCTTCTTGGAGCCCAAGTGTATTGTTGAATTTCTAGGCGTGAGGAGATCCCAGGCATTCCAATTAACAACTCATTTTCCCCTCCGTACAGAGTGCAATGAAACAAACACTGCAAACTCTTGAAAAAGAGAGAAGGAGAAAGAAAAACCATGAAAAGAAATGTAAAAAGGCAGAAATCCTGTTGCCTCAAAAGAGAGGGTAAGGAAACCACGATACCCCCAGCTTAAGCTGAGGCTGCTTTCAGTGAGTCACAGGGAGTCTGGGAGGGTGGGGGCGACAGGGAGGGAGACCTGGAGTCAGGGGCTGGAGCCACAGATTCTCAGACCTCCTCCCATTGGACTGGGATCCTCCCCCCAGGAGGCTGCATGGGGACTCATTGGCTCACGGAAGCCCGTTGGGGGAGGGCCAAGAATTCTAATTCATAGATATTCACAAAGTGCCAGTGACTTAAAAAACCTCTCATCCTTGCATTGCTGTAAGATGGGTATTAGTATCCTTGTGCTTTGTATTTTATGAGGGTAGAAATGGAGGTTCAGAGAGGTGAAGAAGCTTGCCCACTAAATCGTTAACACTAATGGAGCACCAATTATGCACCAGGTCAAGTTCTAGGTTTTTATAGGTATGACTAAATTGATCTTCTTGCTATCCCTGTCATGTGGGCCACTCATCTTCTCCCCATCTTAGAGATGTGGAAACTGAGGCACCAAGGTGAAAGGGCTCCTCCAGGGTCACCTGATTGGTAAACGGGAGGATTCAAACTGAGGCTATCTGCCTCTCCAGCCTCTTTTTCCCACCATGTGGCAGCTCAAAATGCTAGAAATGCCAGAAACATCACAAAATCCAGAACATAACATATTGTGTTTATTACTTCATTTTCTATGATACCTTTATGTTTTTTTCCTACTTTATTTGGGCAACAGGCTGTGATGGCCTCTTTACGTGACAATGATGTTATAACATCAATTTCTGTAGTGAGAGTAGACGGACGATTCAGTCCTTCCTTTAGCTGGTTAAAGAAACCTTTTATTTTATTTTATCGGAGTTGAGAATATGGAAGCCCTGTGACGTCACACACAGATAAACTCCGGGAACACGGCCGTAAAGTTGTGGCCTCTGATAAAGGAGTCATGAAAATTCTACTTTGCAAAATTCTCATGAAAAAAATCTAGTGCATTTATAATTGCATATCGTGCATTATCAAATATATTCTTGACAGAAAAGAATTTTTGTTCTGACTAAGCTTCAGTGAGAATTGAATCTTCCAGTTATAGTGTTACGTGTCTGAAGACTGAAGTAATTTTCCACGGACTAGCTTCTGGCTCCCTGCACCCCAAATCTTGGTTCCCTTCGGCTACCTGAAAGCTGCCCGTGCTGAGTGCTGTGGGTTGGGTGACAGTGCGTTCTGGTTTTTCTGGGTCTGTCCCGGTTTGCATCTGTTGTCTCGGCGTCATGATTGATAGGGCCCTTCCTTTCCTTTTGAAAGTGCCCTGGTGGGGACGAAGGAGTTGAAAGTAGCTCACCTGCAATCCCCTTCTCCTCTGATTCCTGGGGGAAGCTTCCAGCAAAGAAAGGAGGCGGCCCAGGTCCATCTCCTGTAAGCATGCTGAAAGCTGGGCCTTCTGTGGACTAAGGCTATTAGAAAGCAGGGACTTTGCATATAGAATGTTCCTTGGAGGAGACCCCTGGTCTAGAATTGCTAGGGTCAACCAGCCTGGATGCTGTAGACTTATAAGACATAGTTCCCGGGGAAGATCGTGTTGCCTGTGCAGCCATCCGGGTATCAAATGGGGGTGTCTGATAACCTAAAATCTCTCTGCTGTGTGAGGTGACGCATACACCCCACGTGTTATTACTGTGGGCCAGAAGGTGTGTGTGTATGATGTGGGGAGGGCTGACGCGGGCAGTCAGGTAGGGCGTCCCAGACGTCACTGCGCTCAGCCTGTGCCTCCTGGGGCAGGTCGCTAGGACAGCCTGATTCAGTTAATGTCTCTGATTAGTGAGTGTGATGTGACAGCCGACCTTTCAGGCAGCTCACCGGGTTAGATCAGTTGATTATAGGGCGTCCTGGCCTCTGGATACATCACATCTTTGTGTAACCCCAGCTCTGTGTCTTTGTGTTGTGATGCCGGCACGCTGGTACAGAAGGGGTCTTTCTGGAGCCCTACCAGTGACTGGACCAGATACAGAAATGACGAAGGACTTCCCAGTTCCGGTGCTGATGTTGCTGTTCTGGGTCCCATGTTGTGAGGACCACTGGTGTCCCAGTCCTGTTTTGGGGTCCTGCTCTGAAAACAGGAGTCCAGAAGTCTTTGAAACCTTGATTCCCAAATGCTGTTTATGCTGCTTCTGGGCCTTGCTTTCATGGGGCCTCTGCCTTACCACATTTTCTTGTCCCAACCTCCCTCCATGTCTTCTAGCAACATGTAAACCAGAGAAACTCAGTATCTGGAGACCTGGTAGGAATGTGTGCCTGACACACCCTCAGCACGTTTCTGCTGCTTAGAGACACTGATGATGCCACAAGGCTGCAGAGGACACAGAGGCCCCAAGAAATCATACCCTGTACCCTCAACCCTGCTGTCCAGCAGAGCATGCTGGGAAACCTGTGAGGAGACTGGATGATGCCAAGATGTGATAATAAAGTGCCAACAATATAGAGATGCCCCAAGGTTGGACGCGGAGCTTCTACCATTGTCGAACTTTCAGGGAGAAGTTAAAGTTCAGTTATTAATTCTTGAAAGGTCAAGTCCACAAACACATACATTCAAATCCAAAGAATGCAAAACTAGAATTAAGTTCTTATGTTAAAGCCCCCAAATCATCCCCTCCAATTTCTTATTTTGCCGAGTCACTGGAACCTCCCTCTGACCCCAGCACACACCCCCAAGTACAGCCAAGTTCAAGCTGCAGCAGCCTTCACTGCCTGTGCAGAGACCTCCCTTGTGGTCTAAGAGTCTCAGCTAATGGCCAGGTGGCCTAAATCTATCTTTGGTGGCTCGTTTGACTTCATCAGAATCTGGGTGTCTTTGTGTAAGGCCAGAGTGGAGGGACCATTTGCTGGAAGCCCTCATGCACTTGGCCTTCCTTTCTTGGAAGCAGTCGCTGCTTGAGGGAGAAGCTGCCATAATCTGCAGGAGGGGAAGAAGCTGTCCCCCACCAACACAGACGGGAGGGCGTCCATGAGCAGCCTGGCCTCCCGGCCCGCAGGTCTGAGGCCCCATCCCTGGAGCTCTGACTCAGGTCGGGCAGGGCCCCAGAGCCCGTGTTGCTGGGAGCACCTCCGGTGGCTCTGCCGGAGGTTTGGCCAGCGGCCCCAGACGGCCAGCGCCTTGAATGCGTTCCCAGTTCCCAGCACAGCATCTGGAGCTTATGAGGAGCTCAGTGAATATTTGTGTGCTGCATAAATCACTTTGGATCCGAAAGGTGAGCAGGGATGGCCAAGAATCTTAGGAAGAATTTCATGCTGCTCTTCACTGTGCGGCTGGCTCTTCTCGGCTCTGTCAAGGATAAGAGATTCTTCTCATCAAAATGTATGTGTTGTAGGTTCCGGGGTTTTAGGTTCTGATCGAGGTGGGACTGGAAGGGAGGGGAAGAGAAGACATTACCAAGTCAGTTGCTTCTAAAATTACTGGGACTATGTATATATTTATCAAATCATCACATCATACACTTTAAACACATTACAATTCTGTCAGTTACACCCCGAGAAAATTGAAAAAATTCCCGGGACTGTGGAACCCGAAGTGGCACCATGGGGTCTGTCAGCGAATGTCACTTTCTGTAGTGACTGGCACCTTTGAGGGAACCGGCATTGGTTGCATTGGATTATGTTCCCCATATTCCTTTCTAGTTGTAATTTTATGTAGCGACTTCTGCTTTTAAAAGCAGCATTTGGACTTCCAGCTGTATTCTGTTAGCTGTCGTCTCTTACACCCTGGTTTTTAAACATTTAGGTGTTATGTGCACAACTCTCGTCTCCATGGAAGGTCCTGGAGTTCTGCTTTGCTCTTTCTTTCCGCGTGTCCCCTGCACATCTCTACAAACGGAATGAAATCTCGGCAGCTAATTTGATTCTCCAAGAAGTCACTGAAAATCTTTTGATTAAGGAGCCTAGCCGACAGCAATCTGCACAGAATGAAATTTTAAACTTTTACCTGCTCATCCAGTCTAGTTTTCAGAGAGCTGCAGATTTTGCATGACTTGACCTGGCTGCGAGTCCTCAAACACAGGCCAACGCCAGTTTTCCTATGGGTGGGGAAGCTGTCACGAGACCTAACAAAGATAACAAATAATTGTGCAGCAAAACGTGATCTGTGCTGCTGCCCACCCCCCCTCGGTGTTGTAGGGGTTACTAAGGTGATTCTTCTGCACATGAGAGCATGTGACAGCCTGGGGGCCACCAGCGGCGGCCCCGGGGAGACCAGGTGAGGCCCTGAGCCGCCCGGCCACTGCTGCTGTGTGTTGCGTGTTGAAGGCCTGCAGGTGGGGCTGCTGGCCGCCCTACGCTGCGGGCCATGGGGCAGCTGGCCACTCTGCGCCTTCCTCGTGTGTCTGAATCCTTATTGTGATGGAAGAGCCAAATTCTAAGACATTTTATCCACTGCGTTCTTTGAAGCATATTCTCAGTCTTTTGGACTTTTCTGCTTCCATCTGTGAAGCAAAAACCAGGCCCTAAAAATAACTCCCAGCGCTGACGGTGCTGCGTGAAGACACAGTCCCTGTCCCCACCGTTCCAGAGTAAACAGCTGTGTCTCTTGTACCTTGGCCAATCATAGAATTTGGGTCTTAGCCACCGCTCTCATCTGCCGTCTCTGCTGGTCTCTTGCAAACCTCTGCAAACCATCACCCAGGAATGGTTTATTTTCATCGAAAACTTGTTTCCCGCGCCTTCCATAGGCGTGACCAGTTTGTTTGCCCAGAAATGAGTTCTCTCGACCCACCTTCACCGGTGGTTCTCCAACGTTAGTGTCGGTGTCCATCAGAACCCTCTGCAGTATGTTAAACCACGATGGAGGTGGGGCACCCCTTGAGTTGCTGGTTCAGGAGGTTCCGGTTGGGGTCTGAGAATCTGCATTTCTACTGGATTGCCCAAAAAGTCTGTTACTTTTTTCTCTAAAATAAAAGACACATTTCTCATTTTCACCAATAACTTTATTGATTTGGACATCTTGAGCTTGTGGGCCAACTCCTGCTATTGGCTCCTAGTGGGTAGAGGCCAGGGGTGCTGCTGAACCCCTTCCAGTGCATGAGACAGCCCCACAGGAAAGAACTATTTGTCCAAAATGGCAGTGGTACCACAAAACTTTGCAAACCACTTTTGACACGTTCCATCAGTCACAGCACCTTCTCCACGCATCGTACAAATCTTTTTATTTTTTTGCATTTCGGTTGTGTTTTTACCTTTCTTGAAATAATCAAGCATAATATGCCAAAAATGTCACATCTCTTCTTCCATCTTCCATATTAAAATGGCTGCACAAAAATTCACCAATTTTATTAAGTTTTTTACAAGTGCATGCTGACATGACAGCTGGCACAATACAATCTAACAAAATTGTTTCGCATGAAGCTAAAGACAATTAAGTGCTACTAGAGCCATCATACGGAAACAACTGAAAAAAACTTTTTGGCCACCCCCATCCTTGCTCCCCAGGGGGTTCAGCCGCCGTTCCTGGTCCGGGGCACACTGTGCGAACCACCGCCCTAAACCAGTCCGGCTGACCCTGATTTAACTTCTGGACTGTGATACATTTGAAATACCGTCAGGTTAATTTAAATGACATCAGGTGAAGGGGATGTTTAATTAAATCTGATTACATTCAATAAATTAGATCAATTTAAAATGCCATCAGATACATTTAAATACCATTGGGTAAATTTAAAATACCGTCAGTCAGAGAGATGATAGTTCACCCACTGGTCCAATGGAAAAGGGCAAAAACATCTAGAGTGAGTGAGCCCTTGGAGAACCTCTCACTTCTACAAATTCTTCAAAAATATAGAGGAAGAGGCCAGCACGGCGAACTGTGCATGTTTGCAGTCACATGAGGACAGCAGGACATACTGATGTTATGGCGCACTATTGCACCAGTTCAGCTAGAGTGCGTGTCGGAATAGCACCCTCACAGCTCCATACAGGTCCCGTATGCTGATAAGGCAGACATTAGTCCTGTCCCCTAATTCAGAAAGTGGCTACGGAGTTTTGTTACGTGCACGGCGCCAGGTTAACTATGGCTGCGGAAGCTAGAGGACAAGGTGCGGCTCTCGGAGCGGACGACCCAGAATGTCAGGTCCATCGGAACTGCAGTGTGGGGCCTGGTGTGCGTGTCCCGAGTGAAGCACCGACTCGTGGTTTTACACGTCCGAAGGGAGAAAGGATGAGGTGAGGCTGGAGCTGTCGAAGGAAGAGTGGGGAAAACGTCCTGGAAGAGGGGTCTTCTGAGGTGACAGTGAACTTCCCCGG
>PVKM010028843.1:0-18084 GCA_004027735.1 Carollia perspicillata
CTCTTCTCCTTCTGGTACCCTTATAATTCAGATGATGGAATGTTTAAAGATGTCCTTGAGGTTCCTAAGCCTCTCCTCATTTTTTTAAATTCCTGTTTCTCTATTCTTTTCTGTTTAGTTGTTTCCTTCTTCCTTCTGGTCCACTCCATTGATTTGAGTCCCAGTTTTCTTCCCATCACTATTGGTTCCCTGTGCATTTGCCTTCATTTCACTTAGCATAGCCTTCATTTGTTCATCTAATTTGCAACCAAATTCAACCAATTCTGTGAGCACCCTGATCACCAGTGCTTTGAACTGTGCATCTGATATGTTGGCTATCTCTTTGTCACTTAGTTGTATTTGCTGTGGAGCTCTGATCTGTTCTCCTGTTTGGGCCTTTTTTTTTTCCTTCAGTCTTGTTGCTCCTGTCATGTATGAGGGGCGGAGCCTTAGGTGTTCACCAGGGCTGGGCAACCCAATCACTGGGCTGTGACGCTGTATGTGGGGGTGGATCCGAGAGGTAACCATGGTGCTTGCTCTGTTTTCTGCTCTTTGTTGGACCTCAGTCTGTTCACCTGCTTCCCCCAAGCAAACTGGGCTCTTCTGGTCTGATTCCCATGTGGGTGGGCTTGTGTACATTCTAGGACCCTGTGGGTCTCTCCAACAAACTCTCCTGTGAGGCTGGGAGTCTCTTCTGGCACCTCTACCCCCACAAGTGTTTTCAATAATTGTTTTGAGGCTTTATTTCCACGTGCTGGGACGCTGGGTTGCAGGATCTGTCTCACTCTCCAGTTTCGCCTGATTTATCAGCGTGTGAAAGTGTGACCACCTGGTCAGCCAGCTGCCTTGTGCATGTGCCCCAATTCACAATCTCCACCTCGCTGGGTCTGCCTGCTGCCGTCTTTGCAACCAAGGTGCCTTGCATGCCCAGTGTCACCGCTTTTTGTGCCTTGACCCTCCTTCGCTCAGCTTCCGGACTCTGCCCTGCCTACCGGTCTGGATGAATGTGTCTCTTTTAACTCCTTGGTTGTCCAACTTCCATACAGTTCAATTTTCTGTCAGTTCTGGTTGTTATTTCATTTCTAAATTGTTGTTGTCCTTATTTCGGTTGTGCCAGGAGGCACAGTGTGTCTACCTACGCCTCCATCTTGGCCGGAACTTGTCAAGCTTTTTAAGTAATGGGCAGGTAGTGTCAATTTTAGGCTTTGCAGACTGTACGGTCTCTGTCATAAACTACTTGTTTCAGATGCAGTGTGATGTGAAGTGTATGCTGGTATTGCTGTGGGCCCATAACACTCTATTTATAAAACAGAAGATAGTTGGATTCAACTTGTATGATATAGTTTGCCAACTCTGTAATAGAGGACAAAAGAAAAATAGCTTTTTTATATGTTGTGTTAGACTTGGGAGAGGTCTTTCTTTTCATTTTCTATTCAGTTTATTAGATTTACACTGATTAATAAAACTATCTAAGATTAAGGTGTACAATTTTATGATACATCATCTATATAGTGTACTGTGTGTGCACATGACCTCAAGTCACAGC
Source organism: Carollia perspicillata (assembly GCA_004027735.1). Taxonomy (NCBI): domain Eukaryota; kingdom Metazoa; phylum Chordata; class Mammalia; order Chiroptera; family Phyllostomidae; genus Carollia; species Carollia perspicillata. The sequence continues at coordinate 1,526 of PVKM010028843.1, forward strand.
TCTTTCCATCACCATTCATCATATCCCCCCCTTTCCCTCTTCCGACTCCCTCCACCCCATTGCCTTCTGATAACGGCTATACTGTTGTGTATTTATGGGGAGATTTTGCTTTTTTTGTTTTGTTTTGCTTAATCCCTTCACCTTTTTTTACCCAGCCCCCCTCCTCCTCCTCTGACAGCTGAGTCTGTTTCTATTTTGTTTGTTAGTGCTTGGATTTTTTTCTCACCTAATATTAAATGATCAAAATTCCTTCCTTCTAATCCCAGTTAAAGATAAAAACAAGGTAGATTTCACTGTAATCCCCCTTTGGTGAAGTACATTTATAACACTATTTGTCTCAGACTTGGGAATGTAGGAAATATCATTTCATTGTTTCTAAATAGTGTGCAATCTCTTAGGATATCCTTAAATATGATTTTCCCCAACTATTTTATGTTCTCAGAAGGAAAGTCATTTAACAAGACCAGCAGCATGAAATGTGGGATAACAGTTACCATATTTAGCTCCTGGCCACTAAGGATTCCATATAGCTTTGTACAATATGTCCATAGTACATTTCTACCAGTCAAAAGCAGAAAGTGCTATTTTATTCCTTAAATGTTACTTTTCATGTACAATGTTTGAAGAGATATATGATCACATGGAATGCTAGCAAATTACCCTAGTTTTTATGAAATGTCTCTGTTTTCTTTATTGATGATGAAAAGAGAAAAATACCAAATTATATTTTTTTACTACCCTCTTGCCAGGCAGGCAATGGAATGTGGACAAAAGCCTTCACTTGGCATCGCTGACCAAGGCAGGAGAGAGTGGTTGTTCATGTCACTGGTGGGTCAGGAAGAAATGCTTGGCAAAGATGGGTGAGGCAGGTGCAAGAGAGGTGTTTAAAGAGAATTTGTAGAAAGTTATCTTTTTATGTGATGCAATCCCCTTTCCATGTCTCTAAGAAAAAAAACTTAAAAATGTCTATTACTTGTATGCTTGTAGAGGAGTCTGAGTCCTCTTTTCCTCTTTTCATGTTCCAACAGATGACATTTGGAATCTGACATTATCTGAAGAACAGTGTAGTGCAGTTCTGTTATCTTGATTTCATGAATGATAGTTTCTCCAAGTTCTGAATCTCAGGGATCTTAGAGACTTGTTTGTGCAAATCTTTTTTTTTATATAATGGGTAAGACTACCAGTGATCTAAGGACATGCTAAAGGGATTTCATGTCTTGTTTTTTTTTTTCTCCCAGAGACAGTTGTCAGTTGCTCTCCACCTCAACTGAGGCAGAAAACACCTGGAAACAGATTTTACATGTCCTTTTTTACTATGCAAAAGTATAACAGAAAGACCTTTGTCTAATGAAAATAAAAACATACATTATGGGACTTTTCCTTTGACCTTTCAAGCCCCTTTCAAAGGTTTTCCAAGCTTTAATTTGCAAACAATGTTAGAGGTTTCCTGGAAGTGAAGGACCTGACATCCCGCCCAGACAGTTCTCCCAGGATTTACAGATGGGGACAGTAGAGGGCCTCCTGCCAAGGCTCAAGGGCAGCAAAAGGCAATATGATCTTTGACCTAAAATTAGCAGTGGCCTGGCACTTGGTCAAAAGAGGTGAGAGGGACAGTAACCTGTTCTCACCCAGCTCTTGTAGAAAGTGGAAATGTTTTTGAGGGGAAATCTTGTTTCCCGGGAGTTGTGATGTTTGAAAGAGGTTGACTGGGGCAAGCTCTTCAGTGTTCAGACTCCAGTGGCAACTTTAACTGAAGTCAGCAAACAGTTCACTGTTGAAATAACAAGAGTTTTCAAAAGTGTAAATGCCTTATAGAAAAGAGAGAGAGAGAGAAAGGGAACATTCATTATATTTCCACATGTACCATTAATGACTCATTTTACAAACATGGAGTTAGAGAATTTCCTTAGAGTCTAGTATAATGTTAATGTGAATTTCAAGACCCATGCATGGTGGTCCTCACCCTTGTATTTCCAGGATTGTTTGACATAAGAGAGGCAGTTAACATTGAGTTTCATAAACATATTTCTCTATAGATGTGTTTGATCAGATAAGACTAGACTGCTATTACTCCCAGTGAAGTCAGCCACCTGAATGATAGCTTTAATTGTCTGTAAAAGTAAAAATTTCTTTTAAGCCTATTTACCTTGAAACAGCTTAATGCTTTTTAATATCACATAAAATATTCTGAAATAGATAAATCTTGTGTGTGCCTGTATCGGTTCAAAGGACATGGACCTTTTAAAGATTTGGAACACAGTTTAGTACAGGAGATACTTGTTACAAAACCCTTTCTCGTGGAGCAAGAACATGCAGTTTCATGGTGCATGGGTTTCCATGGCACCAGTAAATAAAGGGGAATTGGACAAGGTCAGAAGAGAGGAACACAGATACATGCTTAAGTAGGAAAGATGTCCCCTGTGTATAGAAGGAGAAGCACTGAAGTATTTCTGGCAACTTACCTTTTCTTGAAAGCGGACTTTAGTAAGGAGAAACCATGGAAAATTTAGGGGTATTTGGAGGGCACTGATACATGGCTCCAGTAAAACAGGTTCAAAAGCCTATAGCCCTTATCCAGAAATGCTGAAGGAAACCTAATAAAAATGGTTGACTCTACAAAACACAGGAAGGACATTGAGGATTCCTTACACTAAATAATATAAATGACATATTTGCAATGAAATAAAACTTTTCTAAGCAAATGTTGAACGTTCCTGCAATTTTCTGGTTGTTGGATAATTGTAAATGACTTTCTTGCATCTGGAAACACATTCTGTAAGTAAGTTATGAAACCCTCTTGTACTCATTTTGCTATGGTATTATAGCATGACATTTGCTACTAATATGATGCAAATATATTGTTTATACTCTTAGAACGCCAGCAAATTTGATATGACATTAAAATATGTAGCTGAATGCCTCTGGTGTCAGTTCTGGCTCATTTAGACACTGTCTTTGAATAAATAAATAGCTGAGCTGATGGCACCTTTCAGAATTTTTTTCTACTTGATTTTAATAGATTATTGCCTCCCTCAGTGCTATTTGAAATGTTTTTCTTCATTCATTTACAACATAAATTAACATGTCATTTTTTCATGAATTTTTGAAAGCAGATAGGCTAGTGACGGTCCTTGTTCAGTAAGCATCTGTACACACATTGGAAGACTTTGAATAAGTCCTTTGAAGAAGAATAGGCCCGTATGAGCATCTGTCATTGTGATGCAATTATTGTAGCTAAAATCGTAGTGTCACCATTAGAAAATGGAACAGTGTCAGGTTGTGGTAAAATAAAAGTCAATTCTGGAAATAGAAACTGCTGGCTGTTATTTACTTTGCATATTCTGAGGTGACCATTTAACCTTGAGAGAAAATGTTTTTGTGATTATCGATCAACACAATTCCCAATAACCTTTTCTCATTTATAAAATACACTGACTCCTTTTGTTTTCGGTGCTTGAGCAAAATAAAGATAATGAAGGAAAAAGGAAATATAGTCTTTCAACTATTGGATGGAAATACAACCTTTTATTTGTAAATATTATTTATGGTGATTATGCTGTGTGTGTTAGTATCCCACATCTTGACTTTTATCGCAATATTAAAAATATATATATTAATTCATCTTATCTTTCTCTTAGTGTTTGTGATTTTTATTACTCTATAGTTTTACTCATTACTGTTTTATTTGAAGAAACTAAAGCTTCAATGTTTGTACGTCCTTTCTCTTCAGTCATCCCTTTGGGATTATTATAAGCACTCCTGATTCCCAGGATCCACATGGTAGTCAATCTAGAATCAACCAGTACTTTCCACAATTTAACTTGCATCGGTTCTGCTGCAGACATTTTAGCATCCACTATACCTGAACAACTGTACCTAATAATTCTTTCTCTACAAATGGACTTTATTGCTAGTTCTAAATGGCAAAACTTGCCTAGCCCAACCCATTAGCTTAACTTAACTAAATCTGCAGAGAAGTTTCTCTAACTCTTCTCTGACTCGGTAACTCTCCTATTCTTCCATGCAGGTAAAAAAATATATCTTTTCAATGTTGTCTGTGATATGGTTGTTTTGAAACAAAAATTTGCCATTTGGAAGTCAAATTCTTCCTTTTATCAGGAAAATAATTAATATTGTCTCATTGCTAGTACTTTTATTTTTACTTTTTTCATTTATTTCTTCGGAATATGTCCAATCTTATATTGAAACTTTATTGTTATTTCCATACCTTTTATCTTCTCTTGCATTATTTTAATTTCTTCAATTTTTTTCCTGTGAATTCTGAAAGAACTTACATATTTTTTCTCTACTTTGATTAAAATGATTTCCTGGAAGTCAGTTCTATTTTTCCTGACCATGGTTTAGAATGTTAATTTACTTTTCTAATTTTCAATTTTCTATACTTATGTTTAACCTTATTTTTCTCATTGTCTTTACATTTATTGTGGTGTTTTAAAAATTTTGCCTGTTTCTTCCCCTTTAGATGTTTCCTTCTGTTTCAAAGAACCACATCCTCTTGTCAACTCCTGTGATTTCTGTTTTCTAAATATTTATGCCTTTGTACTTTATTGTATTTAGATGTAAGTTATGTCTCTGAATGTTCACTAAAGAGGTTCAATTCTATTTGAGTTGCAATCTTATTTTATAAATTTCATGTTTAACTTTCTCATTTTTCCTGCTTATACATAAACTCTTGACCAAAAGATAACAAATGGCTATATAACCCTTGGTTCTACACTTTTTTTTCAATTGGATATTTGTCAAATATATTCTTAATTGCAGAGATTGAGGTCATTTTGGTGTTCACAGTTCTCATTCCAATTCCTAATGTCTGGCAGGAATTCATCTGTGGTCCAGCAGATGTTCATTAGGGCTCTGCCCCTCTCTTACGATGGCGTCACCTACCTACAGAGCCTGTTTCTCTCTCATTTCAATCCAGAGTATTAGATGAAAGGCTATAATCCTGTAATTCACTGCCTCCAAGGATTTCTTTTCCCCTTTACAAATACTGTGTTATATTTGAGGGTGCTATATTTTCTTAAAAAAAGGTTTATTTGAGGATATTGCATTTCCCAGTCAACTACCACCATTCATTCACCTGCATATTTTGTTTTGGGAATTGTGTTCTCTGAATGTAGGTTATCTATCTCTGTTTCCTTCTCCAGCTCTGCTTCTCATTTCTACATTCCTGTTATCTGTGATTCTCACTCCTGTTTTTCTGTCACCAAGACCACAAAGTATCTTGCAATCCTTTAAAATTGTAATTCGGATAACCATATGCCTGCCTGTTCAGTTCTTTCTTGCTTGGAACTGACTGGCTTATGTCTGGGTCCATGCAAAACAATTACACTGCCCTTTTCCCATTGTAGCAGCAGCTGGATGTAAATGATAACTTTTTGACCACTCTAATTTTTATCTGACTGTCAAACTATACTCTTTAGAATGGCCTTAATCATATACATCATAGTGTAAGTCTAACCTAATATTTTATTACTTTACATTTTTATGTAACAACAAAAATTAGAATTAGAATCATAATATTTTAATTTTTTTTAGTATTCTCCTTTTCTCTTTATAAATCTTTGTATGCCACAGGACAGAGACTTCATTTTAGTATGTCCTGAAACAAACAAATCACAGAGAAAGGAAAACCAGAGTTGAGTTTTTAGAATGCTCAGTGAAATTTGCATGAAGAATTAGTTTAGAGAAACTTCAGATAAAATTTCAAACCCCATAAGACTTATGTAAACAAAGAAACAAGACATTTAAGTGGTGTTCATTAACAATACATTATATAAAATAAACAGGGAAATAGCTTTTAGTTATCATTATTATAGATGGTTATTTTTAATCCATAGAAAATGTTAATAAGCATATTGGAAATGGTATTCTTTTCTTGTGCCACACTGTCTATTAAAATCAGAATGAATTTAAAGCAATTATAAGAGATAGATTTATCTCCTGGCAAAGCACAAGTCTTAGATACATTCTTTTATGTTGGATGGAGGAATGTGTCAGTGTTTAGCTATTTAATTTTTAAATAGTGAATGATGCGACAGATACTTCGAAACCCACATAACAAATATTATTCTCTTATGATGCCTTTAGAGGCTTTGGGTGCATATATCAAATAGATGTACAATGAAAACTTGCTGATAGATCAGTTTGTTAATTAAAACTTACCCAACTAACAAGAAAAATGGGGACAGACTCATACATAGACGGAGAGAAGGGTGACAGCTGGGGGTGGGAGGAAGGTTGGAGGTGAAGGGACTGAGCAAAAAGGAAAAGGGACTCATGGACATGGACAACAGTGTGGTGATTGCTGGGAAGAGGGAGTATAAGGGGACTAAATGGTATTGGAAAAAAATACAATAAAGATTAAATAAAAAAACCCTACTGATAGAGAATATGTCCATTCAAGCAGCAGCATTAAAGATGCGATTGATGAAGTGGTAGTGCGTCATAAGAAAACTGCTAGACTTTTTAGTATTTAGGTGCACATTTGGAAATTTGAATATATTTGAGCAATAGGTATCCAGATTCTGTAAACTAGAACTTTGTTTGAATCCTGAGCCAGTTTTAACCCATGTCATCATTTCTTATACTGCATATAGATGTGGGATTTGTTTCCAATGACACATGCCATTCCTCCTACATACATTTAATTAAGTAGTTACAAAATTAGCTACTCTGAAATTTCTAGCAGGAAAATTCTCAGAAAATTTGTTTTTAGTCTGAAAGATAAAAAGAGAAAGGTTGTAAGAAATTATTTCAGAGGGGTGCAGTGGTCCATGTTGATGATAAACTTCTAAGAGAAATCCTCGGTGGCTTTTCCTTTCCTGCCTTTATCCAGGGTTATAGCTCAGGGCCTGTACCATAGATCGATCTTTCAAGACTAAAACAGAGGTCTTATATACAAGAATGATTTAGTCAATCAGATATTACTTATCAGATAAACTTGAAGATAAAGAATACAGTCAAGTAATAAACATGCAATTTTTTAAAATGCCAAAAATAAATTTGACACATACTTTCTTATTGGGCCAGAGCTATTTGTCCATCAAGTTTAAGTTCTTTAATGTTTGTAAACAATCCTGTGCAGCTTGAATATCTGCTATACAATTTCTGCATGTCCTTATTACAACTTTAGAAGGTGTCTGCAGAGAGGATATTTCTAAAGGTAGGCACATCAGCAACAAGAAGAGATATATGAAAGGGAAGCAAGATAAAAGTGTTCAAGAGAGAAGATAGTACCATATTGTAACAACAACAACAAAATCATCTCCCTCCCAATTTTATTGGCTATTTTACTTAGGATCTTTCTTCTCTCTCTCACTAATATCTTTACTGATAAATTACCTACCTACACACGTATTATCTTAACTAGCCATTGAGACGGGCCTTTCTGAGGTTAAGAATATCTAGATTGTTGCTAGGTTCAATGACATTTTTTTTTCAATTCTATTATCTTTAGTGTCTCAGATGCATTTCAAACACAAAATAACCCGTGTCTTCTCTTGACTTCTGTAACATTTCAAAATCCTGGTGCTCTGACCCATCTCATTTTTCTATTTCTTTGATGTCAACAATCCATCCCTTTGCCCTTCCTACTGCCCTGCTCCCACTACTCCACGGTGATTGTTCACAACAGGGACCAATCTCTTTCCACAACAGGAAAGTCTCTTTCCTGTTGTTGTTGTTGCTGCTGTTTTTGCTTTTTGCCTTTCCTCAGGAATTTCACCTATTTTTTTCTGACTTCAGCTACTGTCACATGAATGATAACCCCTAAATAGTAAGGACAGTGACTGAAGAGAAATGAATGGACACAGATGTGAAGGTTTTCATTGAAAGAAATCAAGCAATCAGTATTTGAATTTTTCTGCAGTTCAGTTTTGTGTGAAATTAATATCAAGCTCTTATGTTTTATGTTGCTTGTTTTGGGGGACAGGGAATTTAAAGAAAAACTTTCTGCCTTTTTAAATAGCTTGCCATAAAATAAAGCAAATGGATTAATATCAAATATTGAAGTATATGGAGTGAAAGACATTTAAGTGGAGAAATATACTGGTGTTTTCCACTTGAAGTTCAAAATTTGTTTTTCTTTGTAACTTATAGGTCTTGTAATAATGTCCTAGGCAGTATATACTCACTAGGCAGTTTTTGAAGGGAGTTTTCACTGAAGTCAAAATGTTCACTTTAGGGTATTTTCAACTTGTTTGTTATATGTGATTATTGGCCTAGGATTCACTTTCCACCTTTTTAAGGATGGACAATTATTAATATGTAGTCAGGAAAACTTTGAACAAAGCTGAATTCCTCTAATGCTATTCATTTTATAGTTGGTACTATGCCCGAAGAATAGGAGTCATGTAATATTTATTGAGAAAAGCGATAGAGCAGGTATGAGGAGAGGATATAATATTCTTCATACCTTTCATAATTCATTTCATATTATAAGACAGATTGTCATTAGGACAGAAGAAACAGATGATATTCTCCCTTCTTTTTTGTATCATTTTGGTGAAGACAGATTTTTTTCCTTAGGATAATCAATATAATGAGCTCCTTATAAAGAGTTGCTATGCTCCTCAAGATGTGAATGACTTCTTTTGTTGACCATGTCTGTGACACTAAAGTCACAGCCCCAACACTGAGTATGTATTTTTCTATTGTACTCCAAAGTAGAACATCATACTATTGAAAAATGTTCACAAACAGTTTCAAGAAACTTTAGACTATCCTTTGGCATTTTATCTTCCCTGGTCATATGATGGTGGCTAAAACACCAGACATCAAAAGAAAAAATAGGATGAGTCAAATTCTGCCAACTATTCAGTATTAATCCTTACAGATACTTTCTCAGAAATCCCACTGCTTATACATCCCTGATCAGAGTCTTGTCACGTGTCCCCCCTTATCTGCAAGGGAGGTGGGGTCTTTGTACACATGTCTACATATGAGGGGGGAATGCTATTGGGCAGACAACTAGCAGTCTCCTCAACAACCCTGAACACTTCTCCTAGGACCAAGTTTGCATTCATTTTCCTATTTATGTCTTACAAAGTAGATATTGTTAAAACTCTCATTTTACAGATGAGGAAATTGAGGTTTAGATGGGCTAAATAATGCACCTCCAGTCACATAAGTAGCAGAGTGTAGAACAAGGAATGCAACTTATTTCTATTTGACTCAGTTGCCAAGCTCTTCACCCCTGTACCTCATTGCTCTGAGCTAGTGCTCCTGGTCTCGTTGGCTTTATTTCGGGGAACCAGCATTGGATTCCAAAGATGAATTAATTTCTCTGAAGGACACACAAGAAACCTGGGCTGATGTACACATATAGTAACCTTTTTAAAAATTCATAGGTGCAAAATGTCTGCAAAGATTTTTAAATTTGCTTGCTTTGCTGTTTCTTGATTTATTAAGGAGGGAAGTCACCATGACTTGGCCTAATACTATGAAAGGTGGTTAAAAGTAGAATCTTTTCCATGAAGAGAAATTTTAAAGATGATGTTTTTTGATATTTGAGGCATTTTACAAGTCTGCTTAACTTCTTTGTTTAAAAAAGAAACTCTGGATCAACTGGTAGATAATTTGAGTTGCAGGTACTGTCGGTAGATTACCTTCAGACTTGTCCCCAGTCATCTTCTCCCTTTCTTGCCTCTACTGTAAGGGCTGGAAGAGCTGGTACTTGCTCTTAGAGTCTCTTTTCACACTGTGAATGGCCAGGCAATGTAGTTCTGGTTAATGGTATCTAAAAAAAAATGCTTTGGGAATGTTTCAGGGAAATCTTCCACTTTCTTGTTAAAAGGGACAGATACAGCAGACAACTTCCTTCCTTTTCCCTGCCTGGATTTAGACCCAATGACTGGAGCCTTAGCAGACATTTTACAACTGTAGAAACTCAGAGAGATACTGGGTTAGATATTCCTGAGTTCCTGAATCAATGCCTACTTCCAGATTTCTTTATTTTACTCTTAGATATATTATAATTTACTTCACCCAAAGTTAATTCTAAGTTAATCAGTCATTGCTTTTCTGGAAGGGGTACAATAGTTAGTAAATTAGTTTATTTCAAAAATAAAAACAAAAAAATTGGGTATATTGATATAGTACAGAGATATAAACATTCCTATAAGTCTTTTTTGGACCCAGGAAGTAAATAAATTACATATTAAATATAATAGCCACAAAAGAATTAAGAATATGGCCCACTACCAGGTAATTATTTTGTTAGGCAATATTTTCCTTTAGAGACAAACAAACATGATATGGCAACAAAAATTGATTGCCTTCATAGTATGTTAGCAGTGCTTGACTGTCTAAAATTGGATGAAGTAGTTGTCTTAATCAGTTCAGGCTGCTATAACAAAAACCATAGTCTCAAAGTTCTGAAGACTTGCCAAGATCAAATTACTGGTTAGTTTAGTTCCTGGTGAGACCTCTCTTCCTGCCTTGCAGATGGCCTTTGTGTTGTATCTCATGAGAGAGAGAGAGAGACAGAGAGACAGAGAGACAGAGAGACAGAGAGAGAAGTTCTGGTGTCTCTTTTATAATGGTACTGATTCCATCATAAGGGCTTTGTCCTCATAAAATCATTTAAAATTAGTTACTTCTCAAAGCACTCAGATCCAAATACCATCACACTGAAGATTGAGATTTCAACATACGAATTTTGGAAGGATACAGACGTTCAGTATTCCAATACACAAGTCATTAACAAAGGTTCTAAGCTCAATTCATTTTGCAAAAAAGTTCAATCTGCTTTCTTTTTATAGGAGGTCAAAGATGAATGATGATCCATCATGCTGCTTGGTCCCTCTCTTCTCAATCTGGGCTACAGGGATATGAGTATTTTCAATATAGGTTTGTCTAACTCAAAATTTCCTTTCTTCATACCAAAAAGAATTTGTAAGCAGAAAACGAGGAACATACTTTAATCTTTGCTATTTTTTTCACCAGAAAAATCTTAAGTTTTTTCTCCATTTCAGTATTGTTTGAGAACCTTGGGTCTATATCTGAATTTATTTTTAGTTCTAAAATTATGATAAACATAAATAAGTAGATGTATCCTTTTATTTTACAAACATAATTATAGTTCATTTACACTGTGTTTGTTATCATTTTCTATCTTATGTAGGTCATAAGAATTATGACTGAGAATTTAGTATTTGGAAATTAAATTCAGAATTTATAATTTAGACTGTGTACTGATCTAGAGAAGAAAATCATGAGATGTGAAGGAAGACAGAGAGTATGGTACAGATGGTGAATGTGATGATATTCAAGAGACAGGATCGGTAGGCCTTGGTAACATTTTCTGTGGTGACAATGGTGGATAGAGTGGGATTAACTTAGGATGGTTCCCAAATTTCAGTTTGCCTGATAGTGGATGACCTTGGCACTATCTTACCTACATGTGAGTCCATTTGTGGATATTCTGAGTTTGAAGTATTTGTGATGTTATCAGACCCAGATCTCCAACAGATAATTTATAAGGATTTAAGTTGGGAGTTTAGAAAGAAAAACTAAGCTACTGATCTCAATGTGAGAATCAGAGCAAAAAAGGTGATTGATGAAGTCATAGATTTACATGGGTCTGTCCAGACCTAGTGTGTAGATTCAGAAATATGTAAGAATGGAGCTTGTTAAGGATCCTTAGTAATGTGATCATTTAAAAGGCAGATGGAGAAAGGACCCTGCCCCCACCTCCACATACACACAAACATACAATTAAACTGAGTAGAGAAAGAGCAGGGAGAGTCATACGATGATAGTCAAAAGGATGGAGTCTTTTTTAAAGGACAATATGATTGCCTGTATTTTATATACTGTTCATTAGACCTCTATAGCTTATTTACTACTCATTACAGGTTTATACCCTGAAATACCATCCTGGCTCTCCCCACCCCCCATCAATGCTCTGGTAACCACCACTTTAGTCTCTGTTTTTGACAGGCTTAATTTTTTTTTAGATTCTGTATATAAATGATATCATACAGTACTTGTCTTTTTTTGTCTGACTTATCTTACTTAACATAATATGTTCAAGGACCAACATATTTTTGCCATTGGAAGAATATCTTCCTTTCTTGTGGCTGAATAATATCCCTTTGTGTGTATGTACCATGTCTTTTTCATCCATTCATCTTTTGATGGGTATTTGTTGCCCATCATATCTAGGCTGTTATGAATAATGCTACAATGAACATGGGAGCACACATATCTCTTCAAAATCTTGTTTGTATTTCCTTCGGGTAGATACACAGAAGCAGGGTTGATGGACCATAAGGGAGATCTATTTTGAATATTTTGAGGGCCCTGACACTTCATATTGTTTTCCATAGTCATTGGACCAAATTATAGTTTCTCTAACAATGTATAAGGGTTCCCTATGGGGTGGAGTTGTTAAAGGAGAAAGAGATCAACTATATCAAATCCTGCTGAGCACTCATAAAAGATAAATACTAAAGAATGCCAACTGGATTTGTTCTTTAGAAGAACATCCTTTAACGTAACTGGTGGCAGAGTAGATAGAAGAGTAAATGTAAAAGAACTACTAGCTAGGAAGGGACATATATGAATTTTAAATTTAAAACATCATAAAAATGGCCCTAGCCAGGGTGGTTCAGTTGGCTGAAGCATCATCTTATAATACTGAAAGGTTACGGGTTCAATCCCTGCTCAGGGCACGTGCAGGAGGCACCAATCCATGTTTCTCTTTCATATTGATGTTTCTCTCTCTGTCCCTTCATCTCTCTCTAAAAGCAATGAAAAAAATAGCCTTGGGTGAGGATTTACAAAGAAAACATTATAAGCATGTATCAATGCTGATGAAATGAGTTAATAAAGACATTGAAAATGCAAAAAGGTAATATTAAAGAAGAATACCAGATTAGGCAAAAGAGGTTGTGTGTGCTCTGTGTGTGGGGGTGGGATGGGGAACGGGCTGCAGTAGTGATTTTGCATGCACTGGTATGCCATGGTGAAGAAGCTGAATTATATACTACAGGCAATAGGGAGGTAATGCATATTTTTAATTAAAATATTGAATATTTTTTATTTTTCAAGATTATTTTAGCTAATAGTGGGAAGAATGAATTAGAGTATGACTTGGGTCAAGAACAACTGAGGAAAATAAGGCAGAGAGAGATGGGCAAAAGGAATAGTTGTTGAAACATTAACTTGGGAAGATCAGTATACTGGGTTTAGTAATCCACTGGGGGTAGAAAATGAAAGACAAAGTAAATTGAAGATTTTCGAAGCATTTGAAGTTTCTAATTTGGGTACCTGGTGAAAGCATGATGAAAATAACTATTAGAAGGTTGAAGTGTGAGTTCCAGTTTAGACATTCTTAATTTTGACTCACTGGAATATGTAAGTGGAGAAATATCATTTAGTTGAAAAAGTGGGGTTGGAAGGTAGATGGACAGCAAAGGTGGAGGCCAGGACGTTCTGAGTATTTGTGGTACAGGTGAAACTGAAAGCACAGGAATAGACGCGCTCACCTGGATGAGACCAGGTACAGAGAGAGAAGATGAGGGTCTTACACAAACTTTGAAGAACGATAGCATTTATAGGCAAATGGCCAAAGGGAAATGAGTGAACAGGGAGAAAATACTACCCAGATGGGTACAAATTGAACCAGAAGTGAGTAGAATTGCAAAATACTACATGCAGTACTAGAGTAACATTAAGTTAAGTAATTTTAAAGTGCCTATTAAATTTGCCACTGGAAGGCTATTTGTGATTGGAAGTGAGGGCTTTTTAGTTGAATGATGAAGAAAAATACCAGATTACAGATGGCCAAGTCATTAATGCAGCTGAGGAAATGCAGACAGAGTATAAACCCTCTTTCATGAAGGAAAAGAAGGACATAGAAACAGGAATTACTTCCTGCATGAGGTCATTTTCAGGAGTTGAATTGATAACTGCAAAAGCGTACATTCACTCTTTTCCACTAAAGTAACATACACATAGATACCAGTGTCAATGATAGTGCATACTTGTGCTTTCTGCTGGACTTGTCTTTCAAAAATTTAATGAAATGGAATTACAGATGTTCTTGCAATGGTGATCATCTAGTTGAATGTGGCAGCAGTGGGCTGAAATCTTTTAAATCCTGCCTTAAGGCATATTCTAGTTTGTTAGTGGTAGATATTTGTAACTTTTTCTTCAGGATTTTCTGTGTAGTCCAACAGATAACTTAATTTGTTCATCCTAAACAAGATTGAGTATTTTAATAAAGTCTTGTCTAGTGCTAAGTACCTTGTGTTGATAACATTGAAGAAATATCAGTTTTATCATGGAAAATGAGTGTCCTGTAATTACTTGTTTTCATCAGCATCCTATTATTTCTTGTTATTGCTGGTTTTCATCTGTACCTTATTATTTCTACCTATATTAGGGACTGTTTTAGTTTAATTTTTCTTTTACTGGTTTACAAGTTGAATTTCAGAATTTTATTCCCAGACAATAGTGAAATGCAGAAAAGCTTTTCTTCCAATAGATGTTTTTGAATACACTAGCTGAAGATTTTATCACTGGTCATGAACCTAACTCTACCCAACTAAATATTTGATGCCCATGTTAGAGTCTCTTTAAATGCTAAAAGTGCAACATATACAAAATATTATGCTATTCCTTTTTCTTAGAAGTGTTATTTGTGTATTCATTTTATATCACTACTTGAAACCTGGTGATATATTTAAATGAGTTTAAAAGCAGCTAAAACTATTTTCCTGTGGAAAATATGTATATCTATACATATATATACATATACTGATTATTGTATATAAAATGTGCTATCAATTATATATGAAATATATATTATATGAGAAAATGCAAAGATTCATATTTGGCAAAAAGCATATAGCTACATATCAATGGTATAAGAATAATAGTATAAGAAAAATATCATATCCACTTAATTAAAATATAAATAGGGAGGTAAGAGACCAAGGGATCAATTTATTTTATTATGTTTTCCTGAATATTAAAGTAAACCATAAAATAATGCCATTTCAATGCTAAAATCCTTTGGTCATAGCTGACTGTTAATATCAAACAAGAAAAATTTTGAACAGTGATAAAACATGATTTATTTCAAAAATATATATATATATCCTTGAAACTGTATATATATAGTTTCTACATCTATAGTTTCTATCTATCTAGTATCTATCTATCTATCTATCTATCTATCTATCTATCTATCGAGAGAAAATCTCAGAGGTGAAATGCCATTTTGCTCAAGTTGGTTTGGTTGTTTTGAACATTGACTTTGAAGGTATATGAAGTCACCTCAAGGGTTGACCCTAGAGACATGGGTTTGTGGGGAGGTCGGCAGGAAATTAGTTAGGACACTATTAGACCTACTAAAATCCTTCCAGGTGAGAATTAATTTTTTTACATATTAAGATTCTCAATGAGCTTTTATTAGTTCAAAAGTGTTTAAAAAGCATGGATGCAAATCTCTTATTTTTCCTTCACTGACAGACATTAAGTGACATCCTCAAGGTCATACAAGTGAGTCACAAAGCCACAACAGAAACCTCAAATAACTATTTCATTCCTTGGTGGTTCTCAATATTACAAAGTACTTTCTGGTGTTAGCAAAACTCTCATTTCTATCACATTCACCTATGAGATCTTACCTTTTTTTCTATATAATAAAGAATAAACCCAAACAATTTTCCATGTAATAGTTTGGGTTGGTCATTCATGTGAATGTAGAACTCTGTTGACATGTTCTACATGTCAACATGTTCTACATGTTCTACATGTCTCAATATTCTGCCAATTTTTCTGCCCAGGCTTTTGGCGTTTGGTTGAGGGTTGTGGGAAATGAGAGATTCCACTAGAGAGGGCTGCATGAGAAGTAGTATCTTCACAGTAGACCCCTCAGGTGGAGCTAGGAGATGAGGATTGATGATGATGTAATACTAATGAAGACAAGAGCTAACACTTTCTGTAGACTTGCTGTACTCCCTGGATATATTTACTCATTTAACCTTCAAAATACCTTGCAAATGAATACTATTATCATTATAATTTTATTCTTACCCAAGGATATTTTTTCATTGCTTTTAGAGAGAGAGGTAGAGAGAGAGGGAGGGAGAGAGAGAAACATTGATGCAAGAGAGAAGCATCAATTGCTTGCCTCGCACACGTACCGGCATCTGGGATCAAACACTTGCAACTTAGCCATGTACCCTGACTGGGAATCGAACCTGCAAATTCTTTGATTATGGGACAGTGCTCCAACCAACTCAGCCACATTGGCCAGGGAAATGCTATTACTTTAATGAATGCTATTATTATCCCAATTTATAAATGAAAAGTGAAGTTGCCCAAACTCACACAGCTAGTAAATAATAGAGTGTGGATCTGAAAATAGAAAGTCTAAATTTAGACTCAAAATCTTAAACTCTTAAGCTATGCTGCTCCTCCAGAGATAGAATGTTCTAAGAAGTTGTGAAGAAAAAGTTTTCATTAATAACATTCAATTTCAGAGAGCACCCTGGGCAGGGATGCAGGTGGATAGGAGCAATGGA
>PVKM010028844.1:0-18069 GCA_004027735.1 Carollia perspicillata
CAACCAACTGAGCCACACTGGCCAGGGCAATAACCAGACATTTCTTACAGGTGAGTAACTTGTCTAGATTTTGTTTTCTGGACACCTGGGCTCCTTGAGAAGATTATGAATAGGGAAAAGAAGCAAGAAGGGGAAAGGTTAACCCTGCAGGGATGGAGCAGGGCAGACAGAGAGTGCACAAGTTGCCCATGTGGGGAGAGACTTGAGTCAGCGGGTGCCATAGCTAAATCTCATTAGGAGGTACCAACTTAGTGGACCCCAAGAGGCTGTAAGCTGGACTCATCTCCCAGGATTGGCAATGTTCCCAGGGCCAAGCTCATGTTAGAAGCAGTGAGCTATTTTCCTTCAAGGGAGCTTGGAAATGAGACCACTGGGGTGACTGAGAGACTGAATATGGGTCTCTTCCTCCATTGTCCAGGCACAAGGAAGCACCTCCAATCCCCGTGAGAACCTGGGAAGAAGGATGCTTCATTCCCACTCTCCAGGATAGATGGGTCAAACTTCCCTCCAGCTCAGCCATGTGGGGTTTCAGAATTCAATTCATTTTGATTTAAAGTAAATAAAGGGAAACTATTTCTTGTACACATGTACACAGGATTCTATAGACTAAGATGAATACCCTCCATAGAGGCTTCAGAGCCTCCTAGTCATTTACTTATGTAGCAAAACTGGGCAGGGTGAACAGAATAGATGGTCAACTGGGGCTGTGGTTTTGTGACTCCACTCCTTCTATGGAAGCCTCTGGGCTGGCTCTTGACAACACAGACTGAAAGAGGACCTGGGCCATGTCATCAGAGATGTCAATCTGGAGGAAGAAGCAGGTGTGCCTACAAATGATTCCTGAGATCCTTGTGGCTGAGAGACACAATTCAAGAGTCGGGCTTGTCATTATTCACCCCAAGAAATCCCTTCCTGTTGGTCAGTGTCAATAACAAGGCACTGCCACCCAGAGGCAGGTGTCTAAATTGTAAACCAAAGAGTTTCAAGGATATAAACAGACTATGGGGTATTTCTATATAACCCACTCCAATTCAGTACTAGTTACAGCATCTTATACTGGGAACCTTGCTCTCTAAAGGCCCCTATCACCAATAAATATTGTGAAATTATAGGGAAATTCCAGGATTCCATAACAAACAGTGAACCTGACTGGCAATTGAGGATTAGGGCCTAAAAGTCTTGGTTAGGTTGCAAAAAATAAAAAATAAAAATATTTAATGTGGAAAAGTTATATACTTTAAAAACTATCTAAGATTCCTTAGCCCAGTAGAGTGAACCAGACGGATATGTTTTTTGTTTTCCAGACGGATATGTTTTTTGTTTTCTTTGCATCATCCAGATAGTCCCGCTGAATTTGGGTGAATCAAGGAGATTACTTACAAAGATGTGGGCAGTGTGTAGGGAAACCACAAATGGGCAGTATCCCAGGGCCTGAAAGACCAGGTCCTTTGCCACACCCACCCTTTCAGGAGCAAGGCTGCTACAATTGGGAAGGAGAGTTCTATGTGAAACCTGGCAAAAGCTGTGACCTTTTGTGAGGAACTCTGCCAGCCGGAGACAACCTCACAGGGAGACAGCTGAAGGAATGAGCACCATGGCCTTGCTCTTTCCTCCCTCTGGTCTTCTCATTGAGGCTAAGGCTCCTCATTGGCTGGATCCAACCAGATGCAAATGATAAGGGATAAGGACAATGGTTAATGTGTCTCTAGGGCAGCCTGCTGGATCAAATATAAGGGTAGGAAAGGGTGAAAAGTAAATTGGATGGGGGCAGGGCAGAAATGGAAGGTGTTTGACAAACTCTTCCTCCTGCAACCCCAGGAATACGATGGTAGAAAAACAGAAAAGATTCACTCCTATACTATGAGGAGAATAAGAGAGGAATCACTGGTGAACCAGAGATTGTCAAGAGGTTTGGTTGAAGAGAATGAACAGGTGTGAGTTAGCTGGGGACGTGGGGCAGAGAAAGCTGCAATGTGAACCTGTGGAAGCCCTGGAGCTACTCATGGGAAACTGGCCATGAGAGGTCCTAGGCTCTGAATTGTCAAGCCTGACAACCACCCAGTGAGCAGTGGGTTGGACACAGAGGAATTAATTAAAGGGTCTGTGTTCAAAATAGTCTGTCATCTGCCTTCTGAACTCTGAATATTAAAAAGCCAGCAGCCAGGTATTCGTTCTTCCTTGGGCATATGGGCATATAGGCATAATGTCAGTCTTTAAGGTAAGAAGCTCCCTCAAAGCTTCGGGAAGCTAAATGTAAAAAACCCAGTCCAAATACATCATTGTAAAATTTCAGAATACCAAGTGGAGGGAAAGATTTGAAAAGACCCCTGGAAGAAAAAATAAGTTGGCTTTAAAAAAAATCAGACTCATGTTAGATTTCCCATCGGCAATATCAGGTGTTTGGGGACAGCAGATCTTCAAATTGCTGAAAGAAATTTATATCTGGAATTCTGTACTCAACCAAATCATTGACCAAGTTTGAGGACAGAATATAAGCCGTTTTCAACCTGCAGACACTCAGGAGGTTTCCCTCTGTGCACCTTTTCTGAAGAAGTCCCATAAGGAGCTAGTCCTGTCTCGTAAGTGTCCGGCCGACACAGAAGACGTGGCACTGGGTGCTCCGGCCAGCAGAGCAGTCAACTGGGGCTCGACCACCTGTCTGGAGCAAATGGGTGAGGGGGACAAGAGGCGCAAAGAATGGCAGCAAAACAATAAGTTCTGATCAAGCTGCAAAATTTTATTTTCGGGCAAAGACTTATATAGAGGGGGGAAAGGGGAAGTGTGTCGCTACTTGATTGGTGAGGGGTACACAAAGGAGTGCTTCTTGATAGGTTACTGCGCGCATGCCGGGGTGCGTGTCCTATACTCTGATTGGTAGTCTGTGCTCGTGCTCTGCGCATGCTCCTTGTTGTTTCTGAGGAGCGTAACCGCCCCCTCCCCCAGCTGATTGCATCAGCCGAAAGGCCAGATTCTGCTCAGCCCAGGTTCCCGACAACTGGGAGCGCAGGGAGGAGCCAGAGTGCCAGCTGTGCAGCACGACGCCCAGCTGGAGCAGCAAGCCAGCAGGCTTGGAAGGAGGTGTCCAGGAGAAGATGTGGAAGGTCTCCATAGGAGCATGTGATGGGCTTTATGTCAACTGAGACTATGAAAAATGCACAGAATGCAAGGACCCCCAAAACTATACCTAGAAACTCTATGAAAAGCTAATTGCTGCACCATAAAGTCATAAGAAAATATTGTGAAATCCAGGCAGAGTCGAGCAGAAGTTAATGGACTTGAAAAAAAAGAATGGAGTGAATTCTAAGTAATGGAGAAAATAACCTGGAAAGTATTAGTAATATAATGAATGAATTAGTAATATAATGAATATGTTTCTTCTTTCATCGAGAACAAAGAAAGGTGACCAGAAAAGAGGGTAAGGGGGAACAAACAAAAAGGATATGATCTAAATACAGTGTAGAAGAAAACATGATGTGACTGTGAGCAATTAGTTGAGTAGAACAAATTCTTTTGAACATTCTTCAGTGAGAAACACAAGAGTGGGGTCACTGGAGTCATGGGTAAGGAATGAAATAATAGTCTCATCTCAGCTCTAAAGCAAACAGTGTTTACTCTGTATAGTGTACATGTACTTACTGCCTACAACTTTCTTTCCCCAGATATCCACATGGTTTATTCCTTTAACTCCTTCGGGAATTTACTCAAATATCACCTTTGTAAAGAGAACTTTCCTGACCGTTCTACCTAAATCACACACAGTTATATGTGCACACATGTACACACAAACACTCTTATACCCCTCCTAGCTTAATTTTCCTCCTAAGCACAACTCGAATACTAAATGAATTATCTTCTTATCTTATTTATTTTCTGTCTTCTTCACACTGGAAATGGTGTACCATGAGGGCAGGGATTTTTCTTTACCATTGTATTTCCTGCTGTTTCCCCAGCACCAAGGACAGGGACTAGCTGATGGTATGTCTGCAATAAATATTTGTTGCATTAGTAAGTGTTGACTCGAGTTATAGGCAAGTCACAGGGCCATAATTGTGTTTATGTGATAGAAATTGAATGTCATGATGCTTGGGAAGGCAAAAATAAAGGTATATCTCACAGAAGTTGAAGTGGAAAGGCAAAAAAATAAAAGAGGGAAAAGTTAAGAGTACTAATATCCTCATTTGACCACATGGATAATCAAGATACTGTTTATAGTTGATGAACAAGAAATTTAGACTTAAGAAGGTTATTTAAAGTTACGTAGTTAGCCCTGTCTGGTGTGGCTCAGTGGACTAAGTGCCAGCCTGCAAATCAAAGGGTTGCCAGTTCGATTCCCAGTCAGGGCACATGCCTGGGTTGCAGGCCAGGTCCCCAGTAGGGGGCATGTGAGAGGCAACCACACATTGATGTTTCTCTCCCTCTCATTCTCCCTTCCTTCCCCTCTCTATAAAATAAACAAATAAAACCTTTAAAAAATAAAGTTACATAGTTAACAATTAAAATAACTAAAAACAGTGATGTAGCTATATTGGTATGAGTGAGCCAGAGGAAGTGAAAGACAGACAAATTAAGTTAAATTTCAATCTAACAACAAAAATTCATGAGATAATTCTAAAGTTAAGACATTCAATAATGTAAGCAGAAGCATAATATTTAGAGTATGGAGATAACCTCAGAAGGCTTATACCAGAAATAATATACCAGAAACATGATTGCTGGGAAACTGTGGTTTCAATGATGGCAGGCCACATTGTAGCAGATCACTACTTCTGTAGATAATAATTATAAACCCTGGAAAAAATATTTTAAAAATTATTTAAAAGCACTAGAAAGTGGCCTGAAGCAGGCATAAAGCTGAGGGACTCAACCCTTGAAAGAAGGAAATTGCACTATGGGAGAGCTATGTTTTTACTAATTTTCCCCAAAGGCACTCCTTTAACTGCATGGCTGGAGCAGCTAGAACTAAAACAGAAATCCTGAATTGGCTTGATGTGTTAGAGTTTGAAGCAGTCAGAAAAGCTAAAAACTTTGTGTGTGCCTGGGGGGCGGCGGGGAGGCGTTGCTGAAAAACCAGTTTGAAAACAAAAAGGAGCCACAATATTGGGAGTCACCAAATTTGCATGTAAACTCCCCTCAAATCCTTGGTTGACCCTGAACTGTGAGTCTGCAGGGAAGCTCCAAGGACCCTGCCAAAAAGCAACAGTTGGAAGACTAGAAAATCTAAGCCGAGATTTCAGCTGTCACCTACTGCCAGGGAGAGACAGTTTGGATTTGGAATCCTCCAAAGTCAGAGGAACTTGGTAAACACTCAGGCTACACTTCAGAAGACTGTGTTCCACTTTCGAGGGGTGACATTCAGCTGGCTGACAGGACCACAGAATTTCCACCCTGTAACCATGGCCCAATTTGTCCGTAACCTCACAGAGAAGGCCCCAGTGCTGGTAAATGCTGCTGCGACTTACTCAAAAGCTCAACTGACCACATTTTGGCAGTATGCCAAGGTGGAGCTGATTCTTCCAACCCCTACTGAGATCCCAAAAGCTATTCAGAGCTTGAAAAAAATAGTCAATAGCACTCAAACTGGTGGCTTCAAACAGCTCACAGTTAAGGAAGCTGTGCTGAATGGTTTGGTGGCCACTGAGGTGTGGATGTGGTTTTACATAGGCAAGATAATAGGCAAGTGTGGCATCATTGGCTTTAATGTTTGAAGATCAATCTTTAAATCTATTTCTTTTTGGTTTATTATTTGAATGTTCTTGGACCATGAATAATCAGAATGGTATTTGAATGATAAAAAAGATATTTCAAAATCACTGTTGTCTGTAGCAAACAGTGCATGGAAAGGTACTTTTCTGAAAAGTATAGCATCTGAGATAAAAATGTACTACATAAGTTTAACAATACATTAGATATGGCAGGAGAGAGGGTAAGCATAATTTAAGATGAATCAGTTTAGATGGATCTAACATAAATAACAGAGATAAAAAGTTGGGGGGAAAACCAAAGTCTCAGTGAACTCTGAGATAATATCAAGTGATCTAACAGTTTGCATGACTGCAATCCAGAGGAGAGTGTGAGGAGCAGAAAATATTGGAAAAATATAAGAATATTCACTGATGTCTCATAAGAAATAATGGAGGCCAGTTGATAATGAATGACATCTTAAAGTTTTAAGAAAAATGCTGTCAACACTGAATTCTATATTCAGTGAAAATAGCCTCCAAAATGAGATGAAATGAAGATATTTTCAGATAAATGAAATTTCAAATAACTTTTGTTAGATTTGTAATACAAGAAATGCTAAAGGATGTTCTTCAGGCTAAGGGAAAATAAAACCAGATCATACCTTGAACCTAAGTTAGGAATAGAGAATACTAGAAATAGTATATAATTTTATAAACAATGTAAGATATTTAATATTCATATTTAATTTAAAAACTATTTAAAGGAAAATAATAGCACTGCAAGGTAAAGGTTTAAAAGTATACAGAAATAAAAGATATAACCGTAGGATGAAGGATGAGATAGGAAACAGATGAATGAATTGATTCTATTTTAAGGT
Source organism: Carollia perspicillata (assembly GCA_004027735.1). Taxonomy (NCBI): domain Eukaryota; kingdom Metazoa; phylum Chordata; class Mammalia; order Chiroptera; family Phyllostomidae; genus Carollia; species Carollia perspicillata. The sequence continues at coordinate 6,560 of PVKM010028844.1, forward strand.
TATTACATTTGTGAAGCATGGAGTATGAGCTGTGATGTGGGAAGTGTGAGGTATGAAATGAGAAATGCTAGATATGAAGAATTAAGTGAACAGTTGTACAACATAATTTTAAATAGGCTTTCATAATTAGGAAATACATATTGCTAGCCTTAGAAAAACTGCTAATATAATTGAAATAGGCATAGCTAAAAAGCCAATAGTGGAAATAAAATGAAATCCAGAAAACATTCAAATACTTCAAAAGAAGGCAGTATCAAAGGATTGAAGGAATGAAGGCCAGAAAAAGAAAAATAAATAACGGTATGGTAGATAAACTCAACCACACCAATAATTGCATTAAATATAAGTGAAGGCCAGGGGTGAAGTCAAGATGGCAGGGTTGGTAAACTGAGCTCACCTCCTCCCATAATCACATCAAAATTACAACTAAATTATAGAACAATCACCACTGAGAACCACCTGAAGACTAGCTGAAAGAACTTCTCTAAGTAAGGGTATAAGGAGGAAGCCATATTGAGACTGGTAGAAGGGGTAGAGATGCAGAACAGGCAAGTCCCACACTCGCAGTGTGGCAGTTAGGAATTGGGAGAGATATCTCCACTGTGGAGTTCCCCCTGAGGAGAAAAGGACCTCAGCCCTATACCAGGTTCCCCAGCCCAGGGCACCTATACTGGGAAGAGGAGTACGCCCAACTTCTGACTTTCAAAACCAGTGGAGATTATGTCCCAGAGAGACAAAGGGCTGCAGGAGACTGAGCCACGCAGCTCCTAATAGGCTAGCATACACACTCACAAACTCACTCACTGGGAGCTCTAGCACAGGGGCAGAAGCTTGAAAAGCACCAGAGACATACAGGCAGGAACTAAACTGACTAACTTCATGGTGAAAGCTGGAGGGACAGTGGGTGAAAGCTTTCCTCAGAGCTCAGGAAACTCTGAGGGGATGGAAGCACTGGCAGTTGCCATTGTACTTTTGTTGAGCTCTTCCATCACCCAGCTGGCCAGGCACAGGCAGGCACAAAGTCCGTCATTCTCCCTTAACCTGGGTAACACCATTTGCCCTGTCCTATGTTTTCCTGAGACCCTGCCACACTCAACCTGCTTGCATGGCAGGAGCCTCTTCCAGCAGCTCCTGCACATGAGCATCCAGCCTCGACTTGCTAAGTAGCAAGAGAAAAGCAGTTAGTTACATACAAGGGAGCTGTCATGAGACTATCAGCTAATTTTTTAACAGTAATTTTACAGGCCAGAAAGGAATGGAACAAAATATTCAAGTGATAAGAGAGAAAAACCTACAAAAAAGATTACTCAGTGATGTTATCCTTCAGAATTGACTGAGATAAGAGTTTCCCAGACAAGCAAAGGTAAAGGAGTTCACCACCACTAAACCCAGCATTCAAAAAAATAAAAAATAAAAATAAAGAAATAGGAGAGAAAAATATCTCACTGAAAAAGGCAAACACTTAGTAGAAGTAGTAGACTACCAATTATAAAGCTGGTACAAAGGTTAAAAGACAAAGGTAGGATGATCATGTGTACATACAATAAGTAAGGGATATGCATAAATCCACATACCAAAGAGGTTAAAAATCATGACAAAAACATAAACGTGGGGGTGAGTAAAAAATATAGTGACTTTATAATATGTTTGAAATTAAATGACCATCAACTTAACACAGACTGCTATAAACACAACTGGATATATATGAAGTACATGGTAACCACACACCAAAAATGTGTAAGAGATTTACAAGAAATAAAGAGAAATAGGGGTGGTGGGGAGGGGTGGGGGAGGAAGGCAGATAACTGTACTTGAACAACAATTTAAAAAAAAAGAAATAGAGAATTCCAGTCAACATGGTAGTGTAGGTAAATGCAGTACTGGGAATTCTTCCACAACCACATCAAAATTACAACCAAATTACAAATAACCATCATTCACAACACCTGAAATTTAGCTGAACAGAAGTCCCATACCTATGGATATAAAAAGAAGCCACATCAGACTGGTAAGAGGGGTGGAGGTGTAGAACAGGTTGGTTCCAGATCCACATGTGGAGGTTAAAATCAGGAGGGGTATCTCAGGTGCAGAAGTCCCCTGAAAGGCAAGGGATGACACCCCCAGATCTGAACCCCCCAGCCCATGGTTCCAGTGCTAGGAAGAGAAGTCCCATAACTTCTGGCTGTTAAAAACCAGCAGGAATTTTGGCTGAGTGAGATGAAGGGCATCTAGAGCCCCAGGCACTCCTCTTAAAGGGCCTACCTGTGGATTTACTCATACTAACTTCCTCTGAGCTCCAGCACTAAGGCAGCAGTTCAAAAGGCACCAGAGACGTTTGAGAAGGAATTGAATTGTCTGGCACCAGGATAAGAGCTGGAGGAGCAGCTTTCTCCCAGACAAAAGTGCTGGCAGAGGCCATTGTTCCCTTTCTGAGCCCTTCCTCCACAGAGCCAGTAGCCAGGCACCATGTCTAAAACTTTATCAAACTGGCTCCTTCCCACTGTTTGCTCCACTGTGGTGATTCCCTGAGACCGCACCCACCCACTTGAAGGTCCACCCATGGTGTTTCCAGTGGCTTTTCCATACAAAGGGCCTCTTTTGTGTCATGCTTCAAACAAGCGGCATCCGGGCTCTTTGTACCCTGCACCTCTTGCTGAGTAACTGCAGTTCTGACACTAGCAGCAACCAACACTGGTTTACAACTTGGCTTCTTCTGGGCACCTCCAAACCCAGCCCAGTAACAGCCGTCTTCAGATTGCTCTATAGCTCATGCTGAGTGGCCTAAGGCAAGGCACAGGTGGTGGCTGACCTTGAACTTCCCAGGAGGCCCTAGGACCTGTGCACCTGGTGAACAGCTTTAGAACACACTGGGTTACAACCCTATCACCTCCACAAGTGACACACACAAGGGACAGAACTGGTGAGCATCAAAGCCCCAGTGAAGCAAGTCCTTCTTTATAGGGTCAGTTCCTGCAATAGTAACTCCACTGCTACAATCATTGTAGGTCCTCACAGCCAATTAGCCTGGGGCTCAATCCCTCCCAGTGATGCCAACAGCAATCAAGGATCAATTACAACAGGACAGTGCACACAGCACACATAAGGGCACACCTGGAGCGCCCTGCTAGAGTGACTGGGGAGGCTGTGCCACTGGGCCCTACGTACTGCATAAGGCCACTCTACCAAGTCCAGGAGATATAGCAGCTCTACTTAATATATATGAACAAACACAAGGAAGCACCCAAAATGAGGAGACAAAGAAAGAGGTCCCAAATGAAAGAATGGGAGAAATTTCCAGAAAAATAACTAAAGGAAGTGGATGCAAGCAAACTACCAGATACAGAACTCAAAGCAATGGTTATAAGGTTGTTCAAAGAACCCAGAGATAACTTCAACAGTATAATAAAAGATATGAAAATCATAAAAATGAACCATCAGAAATGAAGAATACACTGACTGAAATGAAGAATAATTTACAAGGAATCAACAGTGGAGTAGATGACACCAAGAATCAAATAAGCAAAATCAGCAATTTCAAATATAAGAAAGTAAAAAACACCCAATCAGAACAGCAAGTAGAAAAAGAATCCAAAAAACTTAAAATAGTCTTTTGGGACAACTTCAAGCATACCAACCTTCACATCACGGGGGTGCCAGAAGGAGAAGAGAAAGAGTAATAAATTGAATACCTACTTGAAAAAATAATGACAGAAAACTTCCCTAACTTGGTGAAAAAATAGACATACAGGTCCATGAAGCACAGAAAGTTCCAAACAAGAGGAACCCACAGAGGCCAACTCTAAGACACATCATAATTAAAATACCAAAGTTAAAGCCAAAGAGAAAATCTTAAAAGCACAAGAGAAAAGCAGTTAGTTACCTACAAGGGAGCCCCCACAAAACTGTCAGCTGTTTCTCAACTTAAACTTTGCATGCCAGAAGTGATTGGCAAGCAATATTCAAAGAGATAAAAAGCAAGGACCTACAACCAAGATTGCACTACCCAGCAAAGCTATTACTTAGGATTGAAAGACAGATAAAGAGATTCTCAGACAAGAAAAAGCTAAAAGGTTTCATCACCACCAAACCAGTATTATGAGAAATGTTAAAGGGTCTCTTTAAGAAGAAAAAAAGATCAAATATATGAAAAATAAAATGCCAGTAGCTACATATCTATCAACAATTACTTTAAATGCAAATGGATTAAATGCTCCAATCAAAAGATATATCAGAACTAAATGGATAATGAACACGACCCTTGCATATGCTGTCTACAAGAGACTTCAGATCAAAAGACATACAGAGGCTGAAAGTAAAGGGATAGAAAGATATGTTATGAAAACAGAAACAAAACAAAACAAAACAAACAAAAAAGCTGAAGTAGTAATACATATACCACACCAAGTAGACTTTTAATCAAAGGCTATCACAAGACACAAAGGACCCAGCGACATGACTTCTCAGTTTTCTATCCCAAAACACCAAATTGAAAAGACATATATATCCATATGAATATGTTTATTGTAGCATTATTTACAACAGCCAAGATATGTAAACAACCTAAGTGTGCATCAGTGGATGAATGGATAAAGAAAGCATGGTGCATACATACAATGAAATATGATTCATCCATAACAAAGAATGAAACCTTGCCATCTGAAACAATATATACCCTCTAGGGTATTATTATTTTAAGTGAAATAAGTCACACAGAGAAAGACAAGTGCAGATGATTTCACTTATATGTGGAATCTAAAAATCAAAGAAGCAGAACAGAAATAGACTCATAAATACAGAGAACATTTTGACAGTTGCCATATGGGAGGCAGGTTGGGGGAACAGGTGAAAAGGTGAAGGAATTTAGCAGTACAAGTTAGTAGTCATGGAATAGTCACAGGGATGTAGAGTACAGCATAAAGATTATAGTCAATAATATTGTAATAACTATATATGATATCAGAGGGGTACTAGATTATCAGGGTAATAACATCATAAGTTACATAAATGTCCTGTCACAGGGTTGTACACCTGAAACTAATAAGACATTGTACACCAACTGTAATCATAGGTAGATGATAGATAGATAGATAGATAGATAGATAGATAGAGAGAGAGATAGATAGAGAGAGAGATAGATAGATAATAAATTTAGAACATAAAAAGATGTTCGACCAAGAAATTTAATACAATAAAGAGAAAGGAATCCAAACATAATACTATAGAAAGTCATCAGTATAGAAGAAAACAGAGCAGGAGCAGAAGAAAGGAACAGAGGAGAATCACTAAAACTATTAGAAAATAATGAATACAATGGCAATAACTACATATTTATCAAAAATTACTTTAAATGTAAATTGACTAATTGCTCCAATCAAAAGACATAGGGTAGCTGAGTGGATTTTTTAAAAAATAGCTGAGTTAACAATAATTATATCAGACAAAATAGATTTTAAAACACATTACATAATGATAAAGGAATAAATACAGGAGGATATAATTTTTTTAAATGTCTACACACCCAATGTAAGAACACCTAAATATATAAAGAAATATTGACAGGCATAAAGAGGTTGATTGTAATACAATAATAGTAGGGAACTTTAACACTCCATTGACCTCAACATGGAAATACAGGCCTTAAATGACACAGAGCAGGTGGACTTAATAGACATTTTTAGGACATTTTAACACAAAGCAGTAGAGTACACATTCTTTTCAGATGCACATGGAATCTTTTCCAGGATAGATCACATGATAGGCCACAAAACAAGTATCGCTAAATTTGAGAAGCCCTGGACAGTGTGGCTCAGTTACTTGGAGCAGCGTCCTATAACCAAAAGGTTGCAGGTTCAGTTCTCAGTAAGGGCACACACCTAGGTTGCAGATTCAAGCCTCAGTCCTGGCACATATGGGAAGTCGCCAATAGATGCTTCTCTTTCACATCAATATTTCTTTCTCATTCTTCCTTTCTCCCTTTCTCTCTCTCTAAAAGGAATAAAAAAAAGTGTCCTTGGGTGAGGATAAAACATAAATAAATAAATTTAAGAAGATCAAAATCATATCAAGCATCTTCTTCAATCACAATAGCATTAAATTAAAAATCAATTACAAAAAAAACCTGAAAAACACACAAATGTGTGGAAATTAAACAACATGCTACTAAACAATGAATGGGTTAACAATGAGTCAAGGAGAAATTCAAAAGATACCTGAGACAATGGAAAATGAACACTTAACAACCTAAAACCTATGAGACACAAAGTGCCTTTAAGGGGAAAACTTATAGCAACACTGGCCTACCTTAAAAATAACTCAAATAAACAATCTATCCTTATATTTAAAGGAACTAGAAAAGGATGGACAAAGCCCAAAGTAAGTAGATAAAAATAATAAAGATTAAGCTAAAATAAATGAAAGAGACAAAGATAGGAAAAAATTAATGAAACCAAGAGCTGATTTTTTGAAAAGATAAGCAAATTAATAAACGTTTGGCCAGTCTCATCAAGCAGAAACGAGAGGGGATTAAAATAAATATAATCAGAAATGAAAGAGGAGGAGCAACAACCAACACCACAGAAATATAAAGGGTTATAATAAAATACTACAAATAATGATATGCCAACAGTTTAGACAATCTGAAAGAGATGGATAAATTCCTAAAAACATGCAATCTTCCAAGACAGAATCAAGAAGAAACAGAAAATCGGAACAGAGGATTATTAATAAGGAAATCAAATCCATAATCAAAACAACTCTGAACAAACAAAAATCCTGGACCAGATGGTTTCACAGGTAAATTCTATCAAACATTCAAAGAAGAATTAATACCTATTCTTCCCAATCTCTTGCAAAAAAAAATGAGTAGGGAAAGTTCCAAAACTCATTTTACAAGACCAACATTACCCTAATACCAAAACCAGACAAACACAATCACTATCAAAAAGAAAAAAAAAGAGAGAAAGAAAATTGCAGACCAATATCCTTGATGAACATAGATGCAAAAATCCTCAACAAAATATCAACTAACCAAATTCAGCAATACATTAAAAAGATTATATACCATGATCAAGTGGGATTTATTCCCAGGATGCAAGGTTGGTTCAATATCTGCAAATCAACTGATATGATATACCACATAAATAAAATAAAGGAAAAATTATATGATCATACAAATAGATGCAGAAAAGGCATTTGACAAAATCCAATATCAATTTATGATAAAAACTCTCAACAAAGTGGGGACAGAGGGAACATACCTCTACATAATAAAGGCCATACATGACAAACCCACAGCTAATATTCCATTCAACAATGAAAATCAGTAAGCTTTTTGCTAAGATCAGAAACAAGAAGAGATATCCACTTTCACCACTTTTATTCAACATAGTATTGGAAGTCCTAGCTACAGCAATAAGACAAAAGAAAAAAAAAAGAAAGAAAAGGCATCCATATTGGAAAGAAAGAAGTAAAACTCAATATTTAAAGATTATGATATTATGTAGATAAAACCTTTATGCTGTCACAAAAACAAACTTATTAGGATAAATTAATTCCATAAAGTAGTAACATGCAAAATTAATATTCGGTAGTTGGCCCTAGCTGGTGTGGCTCAGTGAATTGAGCACTGGACTGTAAACCAAGGGGCTGGCAGTTTGATTCCCAGTCAGGACACATGCCTGGGTTATGAGCCAAGTTGTGCCCCCAGGAGGGGGCACATGAAAGGCAGCCACACATTGATGTTTTTCTCCCCCTCTTTCTCCTTCCCTTCCCCTCTTTCTAAAAATAAATAAATAAATATTTTAAAAATATATTCAGCAGTTGCTTGCATTTCTATACAACAATAATTAACTATTGGAAAGAGAAATTAAGAAAATAATCTCATTTACAGTAGCATCAGAAACAATAAACTACCTAGGAATAAATCTAGCCAGGTGTTAAAAGACCTGTATGCTGAAAACTATAAGATATTGCTGAAAGAAATTGAAGTAAGAACAAATAAAAGAAAGAATATACCTTGCTCATGAATTGAAGAATTAACATTGTTAAAATTTCATACTACCCAAAGCAATCTGCAAATTTAATGCAATCCTTATCAAATACAAATGCTGTTTTTCTCAGAACTAGAACAAATAATCCTAAAATATATATAAAACCACAAAAGACCCCAAATAGTCAATACAATATTGAGAAAGAACAAAGTTGGAGATATCATGCTTCCTAATATCAAACTATACAAGTCTATAGTAATCAAAACAGCATGATACTGGAACAGAGTTGTTTGCCCAGAAATAAACCCATGCCTATATAGTCAATTGACCTATGACAAAGGAGGCAAGAATATACAATGGGGTAAAGACAGTCTCTTCAATAAATGGTGTTAGGAAAACTGGAAAAATACATGCCAAAAATGAAACTAGACTACTTTCTCACACAATATACAAAAATAAACTCTAGACTTCCAGTCAAGATGGTGGTGTAGGTAAACACAGCTCACATCCTTACACAACCACATCAAAATTACAACTAAACTATAGAACAACCATCATTCAGAACCATCAGAAATTGAGCTAAATAGAAGTCCTACAACTACAAAATTAAAGAAGAAACCACACTGAGACTGGTAGGAGAGGGGGAGATGCAGAATAGGCTGGTCCCACACCCACATGTGGTGGATAAAAATCAGGAGGTATATCTCAAGAGTGAGCTGCCCCAGCCCCACAGGGTTCCAGTACCAGAAAGATAAGTATCCACTAATTCTGGCTGTAAAAACCAGATCTAGGGAACTGCTGGATCCCCAGGCAGTTCCTCTTAAAGGGTCCTCAACAGACTTACTCCTTCTGAGCTCCACTCCTTCTGAACTCCAGCACCAGAGAAGCAGATAGAAAGGCATCAGAGACATGCAGCAAGGAATTGAATTGTCCAACATCAGGGCAAAGCTTGGGGGCAGCTTTCTCTCAGACAAAAGGGCTGGCAGAGGACACTGTTCCTTTTGTGATACCTCCCTGCACAGATCCACAGAGGCTGCAGATGAACAGCATTATCTGAGACCCCCTCAACCTGGCTCACGTGGTTTGCTTCACCCTGGTGATTCCTTAAGCACTGCCCTACCCAACTTTCAGGCCCACCCAAGTGGTTTCCAGTGGTTTTTCCACATGAATGGCTTGTCTTGGCTGATGCTTCAAATTTCCTAAATTCTTTCAAACAAGCAGCATATGGTTTTAGTGAGCCCCATACCTCTCACTAAGTTGCCCCAGGCCTGGCACTAGCCAGCTTTGGTTTACAGATTGGTCTCTCCTGGGCACCTCCAAGCCCAGTGTGAAGAGCAGTCATCTGCGGATCACTTTTGTAGCTAACGCTTTGTGACCCCAGAGATGTGGTGGTTGACGTTGGATGTGCCAACAGCAATCAAGTCTCAACTACAACAGGAGGGTGTATACCGCACACACAGTGGGAACACACATGGAGTACTCAGCTTGTGTAATAAGGGAGACTGTGTCACAGGACCCTACAGGACACCTACTATATTAGCCACTATATCACGCCTGGGAGATGTAGCAGCTCTATCTAATTCATAGAAACAAACACAGGAGGCTGCCGAAATAAGGATATAAAGAATCATGGTCCAAATGAAAGAACATATCAAAATGCCAGGAAAAAAAGCTAAACAAAGTGAAGAAAAGCAATCTATCAGATGCAGAGTTCAAAACACTGATTATAAGGATTCTCAAGGAACTTAGTGAGGACCTCAACAGCATAAAAAAAGACACAGTCAAGAACGAGAGATACACTAATTGAAATAAAGAACAATTTTCAGGGCAACAACATTCGAGTGGATGAAGCCAATAATCTAATTAGTGGTTTGGAACATAAGGAAACAAAAAACAACCAATCAGAATAGCAAGAATAAAAAAGAATCCAAAAAAATGAGGATAATGTAAAGAGCCTCTGGGATAACTGAGAGCATATCAACATTCTTATCACAGGGGTGCTGGAAGAAGAGAAAGAGCAAGAAATCGAAAACATAATGAAAGACAAATTCCCTAACTTAATGAATAAAATAGATATTCAACTCCAGGAAGCACAGAGAGTCCCAAACAAGATGGACCCAAAGAGTACATCAAGACACATCATGATTAAAATGCCAAAGGCTAATAACAAACAAAATATCTCAAAAGCAACAAGAGAAAAGCAGTTAGTTAGCTACAAGGGAACTCCCATAAGACTGTCGGCTGATTTCACAAAAGAAACTTTGCAGGCTAGAAGGGATTGGCAAGAAATATTCAAAGCGATGAAAAACAAATACCTACAACCTAGATTATTCTACACAGCAAAGCTATCATTTACAATTGAAGCATAAAGAGCTTCACAGACATGAAAAAGCTAAAGGAGTTCATCATCACCAAACTAGTACTATGTGAAATGTTACAGGGTCTTCTTTAAGAAGAAGATAAAAAACATGAACAATAAAATGGTAATACATATCTATCAACAATTGAATCTAAAAAACAAAATAAACAAATAAGCAGAACAGAAACAAAATCATACATGCAGAGAATATTTTGAAAGTTACCAATTGGGTGGGAGTCAGAGGGATCAGCTAAAAAGGTGAAGGGATTAAGAAGAGCAAGTTGGCAATTACAGAATAGTCATGGGGATGTAAAGTACAGCATAGGGAATAGAGTAGCCTAAGAACATATACACATGACCCATGGACATGGACAACAGTGTGGGGATTGCCTAAGGGAGTGGAGCATGCTGGGTGAAGGGGAAAAGGGGAGAAAACTTGGGTTAACTGTAATAGCATAACCAATAAAATATAATTTTAAAGTATAATTTATTGACTACATTATTATAGTTGTCCCATTTTTTTTCTCCTCTTTGTTCTCCTCCACCCTGAACTCCCCCTCCCAGAATTCCCCACCCTTAGTTCATGTCCATGGGTCATATACGTAAGTTCCTTGACTTCTCCATTTCCTATACTACTCTTAATATCTCCTTGTCTATTTTTTACCTACCATTTATGCTTCTTATTCCCTGTACCTTTTCCTCCATTCTCTCCCTCCCCTTCCCCACTGATAATGCTCCATGTGATCTCCATTTCTATGATTCTGTCCCTGTTCTAGTTGTTTGCTTGGTTTGTTTTTGTTTTGTTTTGCTCATTTGTTGATAATTGTGAGTTTGTTGTCATTTTACTGTTCATATTTTTTATCTTCCTTTTCTTAGATAAGTCCCTTTAATATTCCATATAATAAGGGCTTGGTGATGATGAACTCCTTTAACTTGACCTTATTTGGGAAGCACTTTATCTACCCTTCCATTCTACATGATAGCTTTGCTAGAGAGAGTAATCTTAGATGTAAGTCCTTGCCTTTCATGACTTCCAGCCCCTTCTCACCTGTAAGGTTTCTTTTGAGAAATCAGCTAATAGTCTTATGGGAACTTCTTTGTAGGTAACTGTCTCCTTTTCTCTTGCTGCTTTTAAGATTCTCTCCTTATCTTTTGTCTTGGGG
>PVKM010028845.1:0-18067 GCA_004027735.1 Carollia perspicillata
CCCCCACCTGCCACATTCAACCCTCCCCCCATTGCCTTCATCCGTGGGTCCTTTATACATGTTCCTTGATGACCTTTCCCCTTCTTTGTCCCATTATCCCCCTCCTGCCTCCTCTCTACTTACACTAAGTTTGTTCTTTATTTCCTTGTCTCTAGCTATATTCGCTTGCTTGTTTGTTTTGTTTATTAGGTTCTGCTTCTGGGTGAGATCATATGGCATTTCTTTTTCACTGCCTGTTTTATTTCGCTTAGCATAATGCTCCCCAGTTCCATCCATGTGGTCCTAAAGGGTAGGAGTTCCTCCTTTCTGCTGCATCATATTCCATTGTGTAAATGTCCCACAGTTTTTGATTCACTCATTTACTGGTCGGCACTTGAGCTGTTTCCAGCACTTGCCTATTGTAAATTGTGCCACTATGGCCATTGATTGGGTGCATGGGCGCTTTTGAATTGGTGGGAAAGCAATTACTCTTGAGATGAAATGCCAGATAATTGCCAAACTGTAAGCTAATGTATGTGTTCTAAGCCCTCTTAAGGTAGATTAGGCTAAACTATGATGTTCAAAGGGTAAGGACTATTAAATGCCTTTTTGACTCACAATATTTTCAATTTACAATGGGTGTATTGGTATATGACCCCACTGTAAGGCAAGGATCATCTGTCTGCCTGTCTGTGTATACGGAGAAAAGGATAGACAGCAGAGCATGCTGCTTTAGAAAGAGTCTCCTCCCCTCCCAAGAAGAGAGGACGACAGGACAGCAATCTTTGATGCTCACATTTTAGATAGGTGAGAGGACTAAGTCTGGTCAGGGTGCTAAGGAAACAACATAGGTTGGATGATTTAAACAACAGGCATTTATTTTCACAGTTCTGAAGAATAGGAAGCCCAAGATCAAGGCACTGGCAGACTGTGTGGATGATGAGAGTTCTCCTCCTGGCATTCGGGGAGCTGCCTTCTGACTGTGTCCTCACATGGTGACAATAAGAACACTCTGCTGTGTCTTCCTCCTCGTGTAAGATCACAATCTATCCCTGTAGGAACAGGGGCCTGGCTTTTCACCTCATTTAAACCATATCACCTCATTTAAACCATATCACCTCATTCCAGGCCCTATTTTTAAACACAGTCTGGGAGTCAGGCTTCCACATAAGGAAAAAAAATCAAAACTTCTTGAACGAGATAACTTTTGGACAGTCTTGTGCTGGTAAATGTTTAAAAACAGGCTGTCAAGGGATATTTCTACTATGATTGTTGGTTGACACTTTCGTTTATGGTAATGAGTAAGACAAAGTGAAAAAAATTAAAATGTATGTCAGAACTGTGTTTTTTAAAGTCAGTGATGTGAGTGTCCTAATTAATATTTGCTATTTTCTGTTCTTTTTGTACGGCCGTCCTGATAGGCATGAGGTGGTGTTTCATCCTGGTTTTGATTTGTATTTTCCTAATGATTAGTAATGTCGAGCATCCTTTTATGTGCTTATTGGCCATTTGGAGATAGAATTGTTGCACACCAAAATTTTCAGAGGAAAAAAAGAGGTACAAACATAAAATCAAGTATGCAACATTTAAATTAGAATAGCAGTAAAAAATAACACATAGATGCTTACAGATATATATGAATGCATAATTAGGAAATTACATAAAGTTGTATATAGTTTTTGTAACTTTTTTCCTGGAACATTACACTAAATTAAAATATTCTTCAAAAATACAATTTTAATAACAGCACTGTAAGGTATAAACAGATTCAGTTAACTGTAAAAGAGAGAGAGAGAAGCACCCCCTTTATAAATGAAACTGCTAACTCAGATGTTGTTAAGATTGGCTGCTTCTTGAAATAACCAAGGACTTTGTGTTGCTCAACTAAATGTGGATTTTCTTATCTCCTTAAACTTAATCCAACCCCAGACTTGAGGTTTCAAAAAGACTATGAATTTCATAGATGTAGAGAAAATACTGAATATTCATTCCATAAAAAACAATAAAAACAACAACAACAACAACAAAAAAAAAAACCCTCATCTAAGTCTATATCCACATTTGCCAATTATTCTTCAAATTCTGAAGCACAGTCAGGACTGAGACTCATTGTGGAAACAATTAACAAGTGGGAACATGTTGTTTTCTGTAAAGCCCTTATAATCCATGTTACATATCGAACAGCAAAATGATGTGGATTTAGGCACTTGCAGGTTCTGAGGGGGTCGAAGCAAAATTGTGATCTCTCGTAACATAATTGCTTTTTGTTCCTGGGCTTTGTCAATAGTGTCAAATAAAAGTTAATGTAAAAAACTGTAAACACTATTCAAAAGTGCACTATTTTCCTACACATGGACAGAGGTTGTCATGGATATGATTTAACTTTGAAAAACCAATTGAGTTTGATTTCTTTAGTAAGCATGCAATATGGATTATTTTCTATCATTAATATGTTGAATTTGAATAAATAATAACACATGTCAATATCACCCTCAACTTTTCAAATCTAGAATAAATAGACAATATTTTATTATAGTATGGTCTGTTTCACCCAGTTAACTGTCACACTGTTACATGCTGCTTTATATGTTTATTTGATTAGAGACCACATTTTAAAAGAAATATGGCACCTGCATTCGTATGGATTGGACGGTGAATCCCTCCTTAAACTTTGTGCCCTATATGCCTTGTTTGCCTCATCCCAGCCCTGGCCTGGGCAGATGACAGCAAGAATGAGTTTGAACCTGCAAGAATGAGTTTGAAACACGAGCTGAAGCCCATAGAGAGAAGCTGACACTGGTGTTAGTTCTTGTTGTATCTTATCTTGATTTCATGAGTGTCTTGTATTAGCCAGGACTCTCCATTACAGAGCTGGACATACACATCTGGACCAGGGGTCATAGGAGCTAAAGGAAGATCCCAGGTCCAGTAGAGTAGTTGCAGAATAAGCAGCTGTATGATATTAATAAGATGAGCATGTAGGTAAGCGGCAGTTAAGTGTGATCTACAAAATGGCTGTGGCATCATTTCTGTCTTTCAGATATTGTGCATAAGAATATGTTTATAACTTATTCTACTAGGGCATTTGTAGGAAAAAGATTTCTGGAAAGTTCAGTTTTGCCTAGCCAAGTGAACATATTACAAAGGGATCCAGGGATGTTTTATTGCTATTTAGCGTTATTAAAATACCTGCATTAATTAAATGTTTGGTTTCTACTTATTTAAGAATTTGTAACATTCTATAAAAATAAAAGTTTAATAAAACTTAAGCTAATAGAATTTTTCCTAAAAGTAATATGAAAATATTTAGAGAAAAAAATAAATATTAAAATTTGCCAATTGTTACAATATTTCTTGGAATAATTATGAGGATTGAAGACCAATTATTTAGGGATTTGAGACACATCAGTGATTATGGTTCATCTATTTTGATTTTTATGCAATTATTTTGATGTTTTATGCTTTTTATTCAGACATTATCAACATTTTATGCAATTTGTATTTTCTGAAAATATAATAAATCAAACTATTGGTAAGTTCTCTAATCTGTAACAAATCTTAATTGTGGAGTTAATTAATAAAAACAATGTGTTTTCACAATGATTTCTCTGACATTTAAGTGTTAGAATCAGTTTGTTGTCATGCTCTTAATAGCTAGGTAGGATTCATTCTTTAGACAAAAATGATAAGTATATTCCAGTAACACATAATAACAATAATGTGTTAGTTGCTGTAAGAGCAAATACAAATGAATGAATTTTAGAAGAATTGATTTTCTACGTTTACTTACCTCCCTTAGTAGCTTACATTTAATTTGCATTATGTTCTTCTGTGTTTACATCCAAGCTAGAGTCCACATATTCCTGAAAATTAAATATTGTGTTGCACTAACAACATCAAGTAGAATTAGACTTTGCTGTTAACACCTGTGATTATGTGGGCATTTACCAAGTGTAAAATTATTTGATAATGTTATTATGAGTTTCTATGGTGATAAGGAGCTTGTATTGGTAGACAAAAATAGTTGAAAAAGTGATGGTGTTTCTTGCACTATAAAATCTGTTACCATTTTCTGTAAAACTCCTTAATGTCATACGTTCTTCCCAAAGCTTCTCAAAGTATCTAGAAAACTGAAAATAGACCTTTTGTTAAACTCATAGGATCTGCAGATGGGTAATTTGTTCATCTCCAGTAGTGCTGAAATAGCCCAGTGACACCTAAATGCAATCCTTGGCATACTGTGAGGCTGTGAACACATCAATTATAGATGCCTCTGTTAAACTTTCCTGGAATTATGTGTCTCAGGGAGCTAATTTATAGGCCTGAAGGATGTGATACAGGTGTCGATTAAGTTGAATTTGGATTTCCCATAATTGGCAAATGTTAATTGAAATATACTCTCATTTTCAGTCTAGATAATCAGTTCCAGTCTTTAACATATTAATTCCACAATTTTGCTCATTTCTTTTCAACATTTTACCAATAAACTTCATGTGGAGCTGACTATGGCATTGTCCAGTGATAATTGTTCTCCGATGGAAAAACACTGTAATAGCTGATGTATGTAATAATTTTACTGAAAAGGAGAGCGTGGCTATTATGACACTGGAGTTCCATGGAAAATCCGGCATTATTCTGATCGCATCTTCCACGAATTTCCTGGGGGACAGTACTAATGCAAGGCCAGTGTCTAAAATCACATGCATAGCTTTCTGGTTATCTAGAATGGAACACACAGCTGCAACCCAAATTTAAATAGAATCTTCTTAAGAATAGAAAACTTTCTTAGGAATGGAGAGGCTCTAATTAGCTTTGAATTTATGTTATATTAATATTGTTATTATATTGTTATATTATATATTATGTAAGTACACAAATATAATATAAATATATTAACCTTGACTAATATGAGCATCTAATGATATTCCCCTCTCCTTTTGGGAAAATATTAAAATTTCATGAGCTAATTTTCCTTAGGATAAATATGAAAAATGATCAATGTCTCTTGAGAGCTTATATGGGAAGAAATTAATCATATTACAATTAATCGCAACCTTATAACAACTACATGGCATTGGTAGTATTAATATTCTCATTTTACAGAGAAGGAGAGTCAAACAAAAGGTGGTTAACTTTGGATTTGGGCCTTGAACAACTTTTTTTCATTTCTTCAAAAAGAATAAAGTGTGAATTTTAAGTGTTATTCACTAGCAATTTCTATCACAATCTCTGTGCAATGCTGTTTAATGAAAAAGTTATCAGAAAACTTATTAAGCAAACAAAATAATTTTTGACCAAAGCAGGTATGAAGAATACTGCCTTGGTATAATCTTAGTAAATCTCCAAATGCAGATGTCAGGGGAAAATATTTTTAGGCTATTGGGGTCTGGGTCCAATTGGTTTGGTTTAAAATATCTTCAGTGTGAGAAGCTGATTTGGGCTAGAAACATTTTTGGCATAAAAGGACTAGGATTGTAGGTACAGAGAGGAAACAGTCTTAATAAGTAAACTTATCTGGTAATCAAAATGCTTCATAGGTGAGGAAAATGTCTTTTGTTTGTTTGTTTTTCCTTTTTAGGAGAGCTGTTTGCTTCCATGATCAAATTATTTTATTTTATATTGGCTTACAGGATTTTCCTGAATCTGTATGGAAGTAACTAAGCTGATATGAAATTTCAAAACACCTTCTTATAGATATCTTTGTATAAAATGAAGAGCAAAGAGCCCCCAAATCCCAAGCATAAATGTTACATGTACAATTATTAAGTTATTAAGGAAACATTCATTAAAGGAGTGAGTAAATGTATGCCTTCTCTGAATAGTATGAATAACACATGGTAATTGATTCATCTTAGTAAATATCACATAAAAATGTATATGAGATGGGGCCTCATTGATTTTTCTGTAAAATAATCGTCAAAATAATTTTAGCTTATATTGTTGTTTGAGCAAATCCAATACAACAGTGCATGGCATATGATGAGTACTGTGTGATTGTAACCTGCTGCCACAAAACTGTGACTATTACTAATATTGCCACAACTACTATCTGGTTCTTCTCTCTGTGCTCGTTTTGTCCTCTATAGTTGAGGATAATAACAGTACGACCATTTTGTAGGTTCTTGTGAGGAGGTGTGTTGTCGTATTGAAAGAAGTTGCCATTTGACATACTTATGCATTCATTCAGTTGACTCTTATACGTGCCCTGACTGAGGATCAAACCCACAACCTTGGTGCCTACCCTTTGCAACAGTACGGATGGAACTGGAGAGCAATGTGCCAAGTGAAATAAGCCAGGAAGCGAAAACAAATACCATATGATCTCACCTGTAAGTGAACCTACTAAACAAAACAAGCAAGCAAACAAACTATAACCAGAGACACTGAAATAAAGAACAAATGGACAGCAATCAGAGGGGACAGAGGAGGAAGACAATGGGGTAAAGAAGGGGAAGGGTTGCCAAGGAACATGGGTAAAAGAACCAAGGACAAAGCCAAAGGGGGTTAGGAATGAGGGTGGGAGGTGGAGGTAGGGAGGTGGAGGAAGGTGATAGAAGGAAATTGGAGACAACTGTACTTGAAGGACAATAAGTGAAATGGTGGCAATGAAAATCTAAAGAAAGAAGTTGTAAGTGCGTAGAGAACATCAGTCAGTAAGTATTATAAAAATATTACTTCTTATTTATATTTTCACAGTGCATTTGGCAAGTCTTATATTCTTCTAGGTGCCTGATTTCTCTACTTAATGAGTGCAAGTAACTTATATTATTAGGAATGTGTTCAAATTTAAATTACATAATTCTGCATTAATTTGAGATTCCATTCAATAAGCAGTTTTACTTGTCAGTATTCTGTAAATTGAGCCAAATATATAAAGATGCATTATCTCTATGTACTTTGCAACACTTAAAAAATTAAATGAATCAACTGATAAAAAATAAAAAAGGATTGCTGATAAAAAATTGGTTATATTAATTAGATATGATGATAATAATAATATATTGAATACTATTTTTGACCTTAAAATTTTGGGGTATGTCTGTATGACTTAGAGAGATATCCAAACTATGTTAGTGTTTTATAAAATGCAAATATGTATTATAGAGATATATCAATTCCTGTACCTGAATATTGAATGTGGTAAAATATATAAACAATATATAATTTATATATTTTACATGTATATAAATTTTAGAGGATATATATTTCAGTGGCAATTCCCAATTCCTGAATACTCTAATTATAGTTTACTACTTTTGTTTTTTAATTCTTACCCAGGATATATTTTCATTGATTTTAGAGAAAGGAACAAAAGGTGAAAGAGAGAGAGAGAGAGAGAGAGAGAGAGAGAGAGAAATACCGATATAAGAGAAAAACTTTGCTCAGTTGCCTCCCCTACATGTCCCGGCTTGAATGGAACCCATTAACTTTCGGTGCACAGGGCAACACTCCAGCCAACTGAGAAACCCAGCCAGGGCTACAGTTGACTTTTGTGTAACAGTTTCACTGTCTGAGAGAAGGGCAAGTCTTTTTGAAATGCTGGCAGTGAAGCGGTCTTGCCTGGATCTCAGTGCGACCTCCAGAGAATGCCATGTATTGGTTCTTCAAAACTCCACCAGAAAATAAAATGTAGACAACAAAAGTAAGATTATTAGACATATTACACTAAGGGAGATTACATACGACCTTGGCTGAGTTTTAATAATTTCTCACAAAAGGCTATTTGGGGAAGGATATCTGTAAGTTTTACATTAAAATAAATATATTTATCTCCATGACAACCATGGTACTTTTGAAATCTGCTTCTAAAATAGATAGACATGGCACTGGGTGTTTATGGTATACAATAACCTTTTCTTCAATATTTCTTGTACAGCTATTACTGGCTTACAAAGACCTCTACATTGGGTGCCTTGCATCCTTGCACAATAGTTGGGCAATGAAACTGATGAGTAAATTAATTTAAAATTTTAACACTCTTATTGCCTCACTCTCAATATATCTGAATTTGGAACATATTGATGAAGATAGAAATCTTTCATTATAATGATAGTTTCATCCTTATTGAAAATACGCATAAAGAAGAAGAAAGAAGACTTTTCATAGGTTTATAATATTTTAAATAATGGAAGATTTATTAAGATCTCAGTAGGAAAAGTTAAAACCATGGATCTTATAGAAAATAAAAGTAGAAAGAGCACATGGGAAAATAATTGAACTGTTTTATTAGAAAATCAGTTTAATAGTGAAGCTCGAGCAAAGGAGAAAGTGAGGAATGTGTGAGGCCTTTATCAATCAAAGAGGTGAATTTTCTAACAGATACAAAATTTGTCAATGTAATATTTGTAATAAAGTATAACATTGCAAGTTGTATTTTCTTTCTATTAGATAATTTACAAACTAATAAGTGGTTTCATAGTGTCTGAAATGTTATTAAACAGCAAATAACAAAATTAAAGATAGATTTTCCCAGGAAGCAAGATCCTCGGGAGTGTTTGTGTTCTAGTATGTTGTTGCAAGTTCATCCAGTCATACTTGCTTCAGGGCACAGTTTTGGATAATTGTCCTTCGCAATCAGCGTTGACATTTTTAGCTGTTTTATTTTAATATAATATCAGGCTGTTAGAACAATTCTCTGGTATCCCTCAGATAGTGTCATCTAACATTGATAGTTTACTTTGGTTTCAGAGCACTGGTATTCATTCAGAAAGAGAAACCAAGGCTCCTTTTAGGAGTGATTGACTCTAAAGCTCAGGCTGCCATAATACACGATGTCTGGAACATCCTCTGGATCCAGAAAGAGCAGAAACGTAAAGAAGAAAGAGAAGAAGAGGAGGAAGAGGACAGAGGGGAAGAGGAGAAGGATGGGGAAGAGGAAAGAGAGGTATAAGAAGAAGGAGAGGAAGGAACATGGAAGGAATGCAAGAGACAAACTGAAGAATTTCCCAGTAACCAAAGGTGAAACAATTTGAGCAATGAAACATCAGTATTTTTTATAACACAAAGGTTATTCTTAAACAAAAGGGAAAGGCTGTGGTACTAATTGGAATAGAATAAATGAAAATCTTTGTGTAAAACATAAATAGAAAAATGTCAAGTCACTTTAGCAGACTGTTTTTTTTTTTATTTTTGTGATGCAAAATATTTACTGCAGTTGGCTATTTTCAAAATTCATTTTCCATGACTCTCCATGCCTAGACACACTTTGGAAAGTCTTTGTGTATATTCAGAGTAGCACCTTTACTAGTTTGAAGACCATTAGTATAAAACTTGGCGTTCCAATTTTACATATATTTACTTATTGAAAATTTAATATGAATAGAAACACTTGACCAAATCCAAATTTAGTCAATTTACACATTTTATTGAGAATCTGCTATGTGCTATATGACCTCAGAAACCCCTTCCTCT
Source organism: Carollia perspicillata (assembly GCA_004027735.1). NCBI lineage: Eukaryota > Metazoa > Chordata > Mammalia > Chiroptera > Phyllostomidae > Carollia > Carollia perspicillata. The sequence continues at coordinate 9,391 of PVKM010028845.1, forward strand.
GCATACCTTGAATTATATCAAAATCATTTGTGCGGCATTTTTACAAGGCCCATTTCTAAACACTGCACATGTAATAGCATTAGGTTCTTAAAACAACTTTGTGAAGTAGTTTACACTGATATTTTTATTTGAATAACTAGTAAACCAAAAGTAAACAAAACAAAAAAAACCCGCCAGTGTTCAATTTTCATTTGAGCGCTTAAATAAAATCTGTTTATTTGTTTCAGTTGTACCTTGACATATATGTGTTGACTTTATAAACAGTTAGGGGCTATTAGTTTTCTAAAATAGTTAATCAAAGAGTTAATTGTCACAGGCTTTTAAAAACAGCCCTATAAATAATATTGTTTGAATCCAGTAAAGGAAGATAAATAAAAATCAACTCTAATGATTACCCAATTTCCATGGAAACTAGAGACATATATTTATAGAACGCTTGATACTTTATAAATATCAAATTGTACCATTATCTGCAGATGTGCCAGTTCTGTCAAAACTTGCCAAAATTATATATCTGATATTGTGCAAGTGATTTTATGATGAAAATGGCACAAGGTGAAAAATACCGTGTCTCTTTCTATCTCCAGTTCTTTCTCATTTTCACATAATGGAATAATAAAAACTTTTGGTAATTTAAGATTTTAAAATGATTACATAGTATAATATAATCATACTTTTTCAATAAGCATAAATACTAAATTTTGATATTTTAAAGGTAAATATGCAATGCTACTCCTATCACCTTGATTTTTTAAAGAATAATTCTGAAAATAACCTAAATGAGAAAATACAATTTTTATTAAATATTAGTTTATCGGTCATAATTTTAAATAATTTTAGTAGTATGAAAGATAGAAAGATTTTATATATTAAATATAAGTTGAATATTTCTAGTTTTGCACTCATCAAACCTGGGAAGGAAGGGCAATTTTTCTTTCATACTTGGTTGCTACATTTTTTATTCTTATTCCTCATATACATACTTATGTTACTCAATGCTGGAAAGACAAAGCATACTACATTTAAAAAAAATAGTTCAACAAAGATGGCTATGATAATTTTGTAAACCAATTATTTGAAAAAGTATTTAGATGGGATGTATTCCATGTTCATCATATTTTGTCCCTTACAAAATTTTATCACCTCCTTCATATACGACTTGCCTAGGAAATGATTAATTAGTATTTACTAATGACTAGTAAAATTATCTAATACTCATTTTTCTCTGTTTTGTATAATTAACATCATATGGAAATATAATTTTAGCTTACTATGTCATTGCTGACATAATTGTCATTAGTTGCATTAACACCATTTCCACTGAAATTATGGACATAAATTAACTTTTCTATTTTTATGTTTTAACTTTCAAATTACGTGCTCAGATTAATCTGCTTCAAGTTATTTATCAATTATGCAACTATTCTTGTTTAACATACAACAAATAATTTGCCAGGTGTCTCTCAATGCAACGTTGTCATTGAGTTATTTTTAAGACTGCCCATGTCCTTTTCATCTGTGTATGCATATTCATATCAGCCCCGACCTTTGTTGATACCAATTTGGCAGCAAACGTCCAGGTTATCAGCCTTTCTGAACAGATGAAAGTGGTCTCCTTAGCAACGGAAGCACTGTAGAATCTCTCAGAACACCTGTTCTTCCTACTTTTAATTCCTGCAGCTGAGATGTATGCATTTGAAAACTGCCTTTCATTTTGATTTTTTGCTTTTATATATTCAGGTAGGTTAAGACAGTGGGAGATTGCTGAGGTTGGCTGCTCACATAGTTCAAAAGACAAATGCGTCTACGTGGTTTGGAGTCATTATCGTGGTTAGCAATTAGTATTTCATCTTTCCCACCCCTGAAATACTCCTCCTGTATTTCCTTAGCAGCCTGTGTAAATGGTGAGGTTTGGAAATGCAGCTAAGGCAGCACACATTCTCTTAAGTGCGAATGACAAAACCTGGCTCTGTTGTCACCCTCGGGCTTTTTATTCAGTCAACATTCATAATTCATTGGGCCCGATAATGTAACAGGGCAATGTGCCTGACTGCTTGAGAAAATTACTGTCATATTTTAGCTTATACATTTTTAAATTATTCATTTTCTTGATTGTGTAAGGTCATTCTTCTTTTTTTCTTGAAAATTGACCTGAATTTATTCAGACACAGTCTGTATTAGGGCTCATAAAAGCAATTAAGGGGGGAAATCACTCAGTTATTTTTTCTGTCTTAGAACAAGTTCTTAAAAAATGGAACTTTAAGTAGTATTTTAATGTTTCATTTAACAACTCCATGAATAGTTTCATTTAATTGAAGGGTTTCCATTTTAAGGTATCTCTTAAATTAAGTAAAATGAAGAACATATTAAAAATTGTCTTTGTAGACATGCAACCTTTCCTAGTAGTGAGATGCCATTAAAAAAAGGAAGAAAGTTCGCATGCATTGAGCAGATTTAGAATTAATTTTCCACATACCGATTCTATTGTATCTCAATTTTTTTCATACACTAACATAACAACATATACTATTTAATTTTTTATTTATTTTTTGGTCACAATCTGATTTTCTGAATAAGTTGGTAAGCCATTTCTTTTAAACAAACTAAACTGTATCAATTAATTAAATATTTCAGGCAAATTGTTTTACATGTTAACTGAATATTAAATACATCTTTAATTAGAGAAAATACTTTTTCCTATACACAAAACAGTATAAAAATAACTTCTATCTTCTTTTTCACAAATATTCCTATTTGAAATAATTTGAAAAGCCCATCCTATTCTTTACAGTAAGCATTTCACTATTTGACTACTAGAATACATACACTAAAAGTGCATGTTATAAGAGATTCACATTCATAAATTAAAGATGAATTATTCTTTTTCCTCACACACTACCATTCAATATTTATCTATCTTCTGGAAGTTATAATGTGCCTGCATTTGCTAAAAATCTTATGGATAAAGTATTTAAATATGTCTCGATGTTGCTTACTTTCTCATTTCAGGATATCATTGCTTTTGCATTAAAAAGATACAGCAAATTTGAGGAAGAAAAACATGAAAAATCACCAGACTTTATTTTCATACTATCCAGTCAATACTTACCCATGATAAGATTCCTTTATGACCCTTGTTTTGTTGTTGTTTGTTTTGTTTTGCTTTTTCTAAGATCACCACTTCTTTCTCCTTTTCCTATTCTCCTCCCTGTGCCCTACCATGTCCCTCTGGTTTCTGGAGATGACATTGCTATGTAAGTGGTAAGAGCAGATCCTTCCTCTTATCCATCACTATATCTCCAGCAACTAATACACAATGCCTGCTTTATACAACTGGCTCAATTTTATACTTTGATAGATCAATTAAATCTCAAATGTATACTTTCATATTTTATATCCAGGTGCATTTATGCAGTTATTTCATACCTTCTTACCTTCCAGTACCTGCAATATAAAACCAAACATATCAGAAGCCAAGCATATTCAAGTGAACATCATAATACGATTGTATATCATAGGTGATTCGAGCTGCTGGATCAAATAATCCAACTTTTCATTTCATAAAATTATTTCTACCTCTGTCAAATTAAGCTCAAAATGAGTTCATACTGATATCTCAGTTCTGTTCCTGACCACCTCTATCTTTCAAGCCTCCTTCTCTTGCTTATCTGTGAATTTGCATGCTAGTCATGAGGAAACTGGCTCCCATCTATTTAACTGTTTAGTTTCAGAATGCAAGGATAGCAATATTGGACCTGCTAATTTGCACCCATGTGGAAAATAGCTCCGTCAACAAGAGTACAGTGCTTATGTGTTATGATTTTGCCTTTAGACTTACAGAATCCATTATTTTCTAAAGTTTCTTAAATCAGCAGGTTGACGTCTTCCTCCCTTCTACCCACTCTATTCAGGAGATTATTTCATGTATTTGTAATACAGTTAGATTGTTTTGTCTGAGCCTGCTTTGTATTCTCAGGTCATCTGACTCCCTAAATGATTTCTTTTATTTCTATTCATGAAGGCTTACCTTCATGTTGTAAGTTTCTGGGGACTTTGACATATGTGTAGTATAATTTATACACAGTTATATTATACACGGAATAGTTTCACCACCCTAAAAAGTTCCTGTGCTTACATATTCAACCCTCCTTTTCTTGCCCTAAATCTTTGGAAGCCACTCATCTTTTTAGTCTCCTTCTGGTTTTGCCTTTCCCTGGTGTCACGTAATGGGAATAATGTAGTAGGTAGGCTTTTCAGACTGCCTCTGTCAGCTAGCAATATACATTTAAAGTTTATCTTTGTTTTTCTGTTACTTCATAAATCAATTATTTTTATTACTGAAGAAATAATCTATTACACAGATGCACAATAGTTAGTTTAACCATTTATCTATTAAAGAACATTTTAAAGATGTGTAGTTTTTGCCAATTATGAAGAAACTGCTATAAAATATTCACATGCTGGTTATTGTATGACCATAGTTTCAAAAATCAATCGAGTCAGTGCAAAGGGGAACAATGGACGGTCCTACAGTCAGATTATATGCTTTGTGACCTGTATCTATATCTTTCTCTTTATCTATATCTAATTATGGGCTATATAATTACTAAATGTTGCCAAGCCACTTTCCAAAATGGCTTAACTGTTCTGCATTCTTGTTGGCAAGAAGTAAGAGTTACTGTGGGTCTGCATATCTACGTGCACTTAGTATTGTTGGTTTTTGCATTTCAGCCCTTCTATTAGGTGTGTGGTGGTGCTCCATTATTGTTTTAATTTGTATTCCTTTAATGAAAAATGCTGTGTAACTTTTAAGGCTTATTTGCTACATATATATATCTCCTTTGGCCCAAATATCTTCTTATCATTTATTCTTTCAGATATATGAGTTTCTGTTTGTTTATTTGGTTATATTGCTGAATTTTAAGAGTTCTTTTCACTTTTCAATACAAGTCCTTTATTATATATATATTTTGCAAATAGTTCTTGCCAGTCTGTGCTCTTACCTGTTGCATACTTACTTTTTTATTAGAGTCTTAATAGATTAATTATAGTTATCTTAAATTCCCCATCCCTTAATCCGAAATATATTTCATATATACATCTGGGTTTGTTGATTTCCTTATATCTTCACACTTTATTTTACTGTCATTTAGCATGCCTTGTAAACTTTTATTGAAAGTCAAACATGATGTATTTAGTAATAGCCACCAAGGTAAAAGCCTTATAGCCAGAGGTTTCAAATTTATCTGGCTAGGAGTAAGCTTGTATTTAATATTTATTGTAGCTGTAGCTGCCTGAGGCCTTAAAATTCTTCTAACATTCTTTGCTTGTCTCCCTTGCTGGCCGGGGCTCCCCTAAGAATGCCTCCTTAAATAGGGTCAGTGCCTTGCAGCTCCTTCAGCTTCAATTGTCATTATTCACTTAGAGACCTGTATATTTGGTCGTAAGGTGTATGGGTCAGGAAGCATTCCGTAATCTTGTGATTGGATCACAGCATTTTAGGAGGCCTTTGTACTAGTGCTATGACCTTCAAAATTATCTTATACTGCCTCACCACCCTCAGGGTTGATGGAAAATTTAGAGGGCGTAGAGTTGGATAATTTCTCTTTTACTGACTCAGATAAGGCTCTGGTAAGTTATCGTTTCCTTGCAAAATAGGTTTTTTCTTTATGGAAAATGTCTGGGGCAATTTTCAAATAGTTACTTTTCCTATCACCCTACCAGAAATATGAGAGTTTCCCTTAGGGATTCACCTTGAGAACCTGGTAGGGTTTTCACAGGTAAAACCCATATACATTCGGGGATCTTGAAGACTGTGGGTCTTAGAGGTTCTCACTGTCATAATAGTCCACACCTCACCTCTAGCAATTCATCAAAGTTACTGTGCAAGTATTCATGATAGTTTGTGGTTTCAGTATCTTCTGATCCTAGTAAGTATATTTTGGCTGAGATTATCTGTATTCACTTCTCCCCCTGGACTTTGGAGTCATGATGTTCCCTGTGAGCTCAATTTTTCAGTGACACAAGAAAAACCATTGCTTTCAATGTGTTCATCTTTTTTTCTTGTTGTAAGTCAAGGTCAAGGAGTGACAACTTCCAAGTTCTAAGTGTCAGAGCTGAAACTAGTCCAGAATATGGGTTTTTAGCATTTCTGTCCAGAAAAGACAACACATTTTTGTCTGTATAGCAGTGGCAAGCACTGTGCAGATGGCATCACCTAGCTGCAGGAGATTCTGGGGAATGTGGTCCCTGTCTGAGCAACATCATCCTAGTGACAGCTCCATGAGGGAAAGTGTGAGCTTTGGTAGACAGTTAGGTCTCTCATCAACAAAGCTTGTGAAGGAACAGATGAATCAACTTTAAGAAAGCACTTACTGAGTTCCAAAAGCTATATGAGATAGTTATGTATGTGATCTCATTACAATCTTTAATTACTACACGAGAATAGTAGACCACGCAGGAGACTGGATCAAAGACTTTAGTCAAATGTCCAAGGGAAAATAGCTCAACTGACATTTTAACCTAAACTGATATACCTGAAAAGTCCACATACTTTGGAAAGTGTTTGATCTGGGTTAGAGATTTTATTAAATTTTAATCTAAATATGATTACAATCAGCCCTGAGTATCTGCAGGTTCTCCATGTGCAGATTCAACCAATCTCAGATTAAAATCCACGGATGTGGAACCCATGAATGTGCAGGACAAACTACAGGACTTGAGTGTTGGTGGATTTAGTACCTGCAGTGGTTCCCTGGAGTCAGTCGTCCACAGGTTCCTAGGGACAAATACATTTATAAAATCAATTGAGAATTAATTATGCACACTGGAAAATATTCTAATCAAAGAACATCGTACTTTTCTACATTTAGTGAAGATGATTGTCACATTATATGCCAGTATCTCTAAGTGAATTATTCAAGATCCTCACTTCTGCTTTTCCAAGGCTCCAGTGTGGAGACCACAGCTATTTCTTTAAGGACTTCCAGCCTTAACTAGCTCTCCTCCAGAGCTCCTTTTTAAAATATTATATTCATCTTTGTTATGCTGAATAATATATTCTAACTGTAACATGATGAATAATATATTTAACTGTAATATAATAAATGATATATTCTAACCATTATACTGTGAATAACACATTCTAACTGTAAAATATTCTGTGTTTTTCATAAAAAGGAAAGTTATTCTCATAGTAACCGACTTCCTTACTGAATTCAATTTTAATATTTTCTTAGTTGGAACTCCTGGATTAAACAAGTAGCCAAACATACCACCAGAAAATAATAACACTGTCTCATTTTCAATATTTATACACCTTTAATCTTATTGCACTTGCCAGGACATTATAAAGCAATAGCAGTAGTAGCAAATACACTTGTCTTTTTTACATTCGCTCTTGCTGGGATCATTACAATGACTTCATAGCTAGGGAGACTCCATTATTTTTCTATTCAATCAGCTCCTCACAGAGCATGGTAGCGATTCATTTAACTTTTGTCTTGGGCATTAGCTGGTCAGGTCAATGATGGCAGGAACTAGGAAAGTAAATTCAATGGTGACCTCCATGAGAATTTCCATAGCATTTGAAACAAAGTTTAGTTGTACAATGTATGCTAAAGTTTACATTTATTTATTTATTTATTTATTTATTTATTTATTTATTTATTTATTTAAAGATTCCCCTAGAACTTTGACATATCTTATCAAACAAAAGGGAATTGAGAAAATAGTAGGAATAGGGTCTTGTTAATAGCTTTATTCGATGGAAGGAAAAATGATAGAAATCTGGCAATATTATAAAATCAGTGTTCCCAATGCACGGTAATGTGGCACCTAGAGGGTTGTAAGAATGTTATCCAAATTTTATTCTTCTCCAACTTTCTGTTCTCCTGTCTATAATTCTATTGGGCAAACTTACCTGGAAGCTGGAAGACAAGGAAGCTATTGAGAAGTCCAGAAAAGTTAGCTATACTGAATGCTGAATTGCTTGGAGAAACAGACAATGGAGCATCATTGTGAATGTTCAACTGGAAATAACTCGGCATAAGGGAATCCATCGTGTGCTGTTTCCAGGGAAAACATTCTTTGTCCCATCATAGAGCATGTACAACAATAACAACTATTATGATGTTGCTGAGTGATATCAATTCAGTCATACTTCTTCAACTTTAAAACAAATTACCAGTGACTTTCATACAAACTTCTGGAAACAAAAGATGGGAAAGAAATTGTTAAATAAAATTAAACAGAGCTATTTCAATTCTTGGTTTTGTGTACAGATACAAAATCTAAGTTGATAATAACTTCCTTCATTTCCATTTTTCCTTAAATTCTGTGAGCATCTTAGCAGAATGGAGTACATGAATGTGTGACTTAATCCTTTACTTCTGTGAGCTTTGAAACCCTGGTGTCCTCTGTTTGCTGGATAGCTGCTGCACAGGACTATTAGACTAGTGCCCTTAAGGGGTTTCTCACTGAATAATCTGGTTTCCAAACTTGATTTTCCTTACTCTTATAAGAGCAACACATTTTTCCCTTTGAAATCAGGATCTATCACTTTGGTAGTCAACTCTCTGCTTTTTTGAGGATGGAAAATCATCTTAACTTCCAATGTAACAGACAAACAAAACAATAGGCATGGGTCAATAGATATATTGCTCTCGTTGTAATTAGG
>PVKM010028846.1:0-18057 GCA_004027735.1 Carollia perspicillata
TGAATACATCTCACTGTGACAACAGTAGAAGTAAGTGTATTTATTTAAGGACATGTTTAAACCCTTTTACAAATGCATGTCTCTTTTATAAGCTACTGTTGTACAATGGTCTATAAACCTGCTTCAGAAAATATCCCTCTTTAAAAATCTACCCTTGGATGATTTGGTAAGTGATACGACTGAACAGTGCTTTCTAAAACTTAGTGTGTGTTCACCCGCAAGATGATTTTACTTGGGCATAATGAGGTTTTTGTAGTAGGTATGCTTTCATTTTTATGATCTTCTTTCTATTGCAATTAACCCTGCATCCTTTATTTACAGCAGAGATGTAAAATTTCCTTTTGTATTAGTTTCATTTGAGAATGGGTATATATTAAAGAAAGTTATTAAGACTAGAGATACATTGCTACAGTAAAAAATGCAAAAACACTTCAAAATGAGGAATATACACTGCATGCTGGCATTAAAGGAGTAACGCTGTGCTGGAGCCTGGAATGGTAAGTAGGAATCCCCTAAGAGGACAGGAAAGGGAAAGGCATCCCTGACGAAGGGGACTGACTGTGCGCCGAGACTCTGACACGAGCTCTGGGAGCTGGCAGGGGTGAGTGACGCTGAGTCAGAGGCAGCAGATCACTTCGCAGTGTTAAAATCAATGTCCCAAAGGTAACAGGGCTGATGCGTGCTGTGAAAAGATACCCCTGGAACAACCTGGAGTCCAGACGGAAGGGCAGGGAGACGATGGGAGAGAGACTAGTTTGACAACGTTGTGGAGACGAACAGGCAAAGACCAGGAGGCTACACACAAACTGCACGTGAATTACTTCTGAATGACCAAGCATCAAAAGGCAAGTGACAAAGGGAAAAAATTACTGCACGCGCACCATCACCCCAGAAAAGGCTATATGCCCTGCATAAAGAACTCTTCCAACTCAATGGAAATAATATTTTTATTACATTATCATGAAAATTCCATGAGAACAGGTAATTCACATAGTAGTTGGGAAGCATGCTAGGTTATTGATGATGGTGAAAATACACCTTCAAGAGAATGAACTATAATTTTTGTCCCTCAACTTGTTAAAAACTGGTAATTTTTAAAGTTGGCAAGAATGTGGACAAAAAGGACAGTCTTATATAATGTTAGTGCAACACTATATTGATGCAAAGAACATGCTATCGACAGGTAAATGGCCTGCCATTAAATTCAAATTGACATACGTTCTTTTAAAATTATATTCACAAAAGCTATACAGGAAGAAGAAAAACAGTGAGGTTAGTATGTTCAGGTCTGACCCAGCCTACAAAATGTTTGTACTACTTCTGTGAAAATGCTTATCTCCCAATCCACTCGCTTCCCTCCTCCACAAAATAATCAAGAAATGCACTAACTTATCTAATGTAGTGGAAGTGGTCATGGAAAACAGAGAGGAATCTGAGATATAACTAGGAAATGAAATTTATAGAACTTAGTGACCTGGAATGCGGGTGGTAACAAGAGGGAAGACTCCACTATGGCTCCTTTTGGTGATTGGATGGTATCACTCCCTCAGATAAGAAACACAAAAGATGGGATGTTTGAAAATAAAGGTAATTACTTACTTCATCTTGGGACTTGATGGTTTTGAGAAACTGTTGTATTCAAGTAAAAATACCCAATAGAGTGTAGAATATTTAAGTCTGCATCTTGGGAGAGGGTCGGGGCTGGTGATTCATTTTTTAGAGTCCTCAAGAAATGATGAAAACCGTGGCTTTGGTGAAATTATCAGGGAGTTGATATGGCATGAAAATGGAGGGGCACGGAGGAAGAACTTGGGGACACCGGCAGTAAAGGGAGGGCAGCGGGGCGAGCACAGGGCTGCGGTCTGAGAGTTTGTGTCCCCTGAAGTTCCTGTGTTCCATCTTACCCCCCAGGCGATGGGATTAGGCAGTGGGACCTTTGGCAGGTGATTAGGTCATGAGGGTGGAGCGTTCATGAGTGTGACCAGCATTCTTACAAGAGACCCACAGAGCTCCCCAGCCTCCTCTGCCCTAGTCTGCTGTTGAAACCAGAAAAGTCGGCATTCCTGCTGCCTATCGCTTCCAAAACCAGCAAGCAGAGACAGGGATTGAATCTTTATGGGTGCTTTATTCAGATGCCTGGTGAGCTGAGAAGATGGTGGGTTCTATACCCTAACAGACCATGTACATTTCCATCAATCCAGCTTTTTTATAAGGCGAAAAAAGAGTGTAGTTAAGGGATTTGGAATTCAAGGAAGAGGTTAATCAGATAAAAGCTGCAGTCCAGCAATTTCCCTAATATCCATTCATCCACTGACGGGTGAATTTTTATCTGGGTCCTGCGTCCTGTGTCCTGTGTGATTTTCTTTATCTGCGTCCTGGGCGGCGGATGTCTCTCCCTGGAACACAGTGGCCCAGATGCCGCCTTTGGCTTTGCCTTACTGCTTATGGCCTGTTCTGGGGCACGAAGATTGACTTGCTTGTGGTCTCCTGGAGTCAGGGTGGGCCTTCCTTTCAGTTTTGAAACAAGAGCTTTTCACATGCATTAACTACTACACTTATTAACGATTACCTAAAAGTTTCCAACTCTTGAGTCCCCCCATCACTATGAACCAGGAAGAGGTCTCTCACCAGGACAGGACCATGCTGGAAACTTGATCTCAGACTTCCCAGCCTTTGGAATTGGGAGAAATGAATTTCTATTAGTGATAAGCCACCCAGTCTGTAATATTTTGTTATAGTAGCTTCAACAAAATAAGATGCTCACCAAGGAGGTATGTGAGAGGAGGCCTCATGGACCCACACCCAGGCCCACACAGAGGGCACGTCCTTCCCTCAGCCAACTGGCTAAATACCCAGGCCTTGGTTCTGCCACAGTGGGGGCCAACTGGAAACCTGTGCCTAGCAGTCCCTCATCACAACTAGAAAGACAGGTGTGACTGAAGGTGAGCCCATGCACCATCTTCTTTGTCTGAGCTGGAGAATGCATCCTCCCTCCCGGAGGCAGACAGCGCGCCATTTCCAAGGGAAGGCTCTGGCTCAGCAGCCACAAGGGGTCTTAGCTCAGGCACCGTCTCCCCTGGATCCAGACGCCAAGAAGCTGCAAGCGGAACAGTCATCTCCCTTTTCTCAGATGTTATTAAGCAATCTATGCCCTTTTGCATGCACACACAAAGATAATCATATTAATCCCACTGAATAAGTTCAATGCATATCATTTGTGACTCTCTGGGGAAAGGATGAGGCCTTCTTTCCTTTGTGCTCAGGAAATCGGATTGGAGCAGCTCCTACCTATGTTGACAAAGGATAAAGAGCCAGATTCATCTGAAGAGGTGACGCTATAGGGACCATTAGTCGCAGACATCATTCATTACCAAAAGCCACCTGAAAAGATTAGAACAAAAAGTCACCAATGGGCAGTTGAAATTCATTAAAATATACCCTAATCTACAGCCCTTACATGGCAAACCCCAAGGTAAACTTATTTATAAAATCAAATCCTATTTGGCTTTTCTTCTGTAGTAAATCCCAGGGTAAATTTAGTTATAAAATCAAATTGTGGTGCAAGAAAAAATTAGTAAGCATATCGAAAATTAAGTACAAGTTTAGGAAATATGGAATGGTATGAGTGCCAGAAATGAAATCAAACATTTTGATCATAATTTATCTATTCTCTTTTTCCCTGTGTTTAAACATAAAAACCCATTTTTGTGATTCCCAAATTCAGTGTTGTTAAATTAAGTAACACCTGAAATTTTTTTAAAAAAAATATTTGCTGTTAGAGTCATCACTGTTTCTACATATAGATTATCTGGTCTTTTTAAATAAATTCTAGTAAAAACAGAACTATGGAAGCTCGAATTTGGATAGGATTCTGAAATATTTTATTATACAAGATGTTTGTTATAATGCTCTTTATTACAACTGTACTTAGTGTTCAATTCTTTGTGAAAAATACATTTTTTAAATCTAGGAACATACTGAAATTCCATGACCAATCATAATTTTTCCCTCAGAACACAGATATAAAATACCTTTAACCCTGTTAAGTGAAGAAAATGCAATATTTCTATATTTCAAGAAGGGAAAATGATGGATTTTCACCGATGCTGGATAACCTTTAAAATCTCTGTGTCCTCTCGGTCTTCCAAATGCATGCGGCTCACAACATGCAAGAATCGGGAAAGAAATAAAGACTAAGGGAAAAAATTGAGGCAGAATGACAGGCTCATTAAAATGTGCAGACAGCATCTGACTCCCTCAAGAAAGCTGTTATCGTGAAATAATCACATTGAGGAACACGGGAAGAGTGGACTCCGGCAGGGGCCTTCTATTGCACCCAAGAAGTTGGTGATTACGTCCTGGAAATGTGACCCCCGTGAAGCTTGACTGCTTTGTTGCTTAATAGAGTTCACAGAAAATGCCTGTCTCCAAAATGAGATTTCTCCCCCATTCGCTGTGCAGCCTGGGAGCGCTGACAGCACAAGCAGGGGGCCATTTCTCCTAATCAAGATGGGGGGCGAGAACCCCTGGGGGTGGAAGATTGTAGGCAATCAAGCTCTACTATTGCAGGGAAGAGCTCGTCCTTCTGTTAGGTTGTCAAGTGGTCATATAGGAAGGGTTAGGGAAGTTGCTAGAATTCGCTACAAATAAGGGATAATGGGTGAGACGGATCCACTTCTCTTAGCAATTACACCATTTGTAACTCTGAGGCTATGACAGATTTCCCTTGCTGGCTCATCACTCTAGGGATGCACATTTAGCTCTTAATTGAGATACTTGTTAGTGTTTCCATTTTTCGTGCTTTTGGTTCAAAAATCTTTATGTATCCTTGTAACTGAAGGCACAGACCAGGCTTTCTAAATTGCTGCACTGAGTAGAATGTTGTTCCTCTCGTTGCAGCCGGACTGTGAGACAATGGGAAGGACAATGGTTGGGGGAGGGAGGTGTAAAATAAATAGCACAGTTTGGGCCACAGGTGAGGGAGGCCTTTGGAAAACTCCAATTCTTGGTTTGTAAACAAGGAGGCATCTCAAATCCTGAGAGTCTCTAGTTTAAACATAATTAGATTATTTTTAATAGAAAAGCAAATAGCAAATAAAACAGTGTACTCTTATTATTTCCTTAGTATTTGCTGAACTCTGTGCGGTATGTGTTCATATGTATGCATGTAAGTGCATTAAACAGATCAGAAATACCCTGCTATTGATGCTGACTGTGTTTAGGATGAGAACATTTGCAGTGGGATTAGAGGAGGAATAAAAGGTGACTCACCCTTTAATCTGGAATATAGTTCTTCACTGTTTGAAGTATTCTTATAAGAATGTATTCACATGAGCGCGGGCCTGCGAACCAAACGATTGCGGTTCAATTCCCAGTCAGGGCACATGCCTGGGTTGCAGGCCAGTTCCCAACAGGGGACTCACAAGAGGCAACCATACATTGATATTTCTCTCCCTCTCTCCTTCCCTTCCCCTCTAAAGATAAATAAATAAAATCTTTAAAAAAAAAAGAATGTATTCACATACTACCTGTATAAACTAAGAAGCACGTTTTAAGAGATTTTTAAAAAATTGTGGTTAGCCCATGAATAGATCTGGGCATGGCTGTGGAATAAAATTTTACCACAGACTCAAGGATTCACCAAGACAACTACAACCAAGGGGAATTTTTTAATGAATATTTCACACCAGGCAGAGCTCTGTCCCCATTCAAACGTGTTCTGAGGGGAGGTCAGAGAACCTATAGTGCTTAAAGACCGCATGCCATGGCTATCCGTTCACCAAAACAATCCTATCTGCCCTGGCATCCCACCAAGGTTCCCGAGGCAATGTTAAATGAACGCTTCAAATGGTTCCTTTTTCTGCATTGAACAATTCTGGATGTAATTCTGTGTATACCAGTGTGTGACAATGTAGGCCCAACCATGACATGCCGCCGGAGTTCCCCCCAGAACTGGTGCAATCGCCCTATTGTGGGTGCGCACTCTCTGTGGTAGAGACTAGAAACGTCATGTTATGTGACTTCATACCAAAAGTTTTACCACCCTGGGGACTGCACACAGGCTGATTGGTTCAGGGCATATCCTGGAAATTCAGGCGTAGCTCACTTCCTCCCATGAGACTAGACACTGCCTGACAAACCTCATACAACACTTGGAAACACGAGCTAAGAAGCCAAGTGAAAATAGTTTTGATGCGGGGTTTCAGCCCTGGAATTCAGCTTCAGAGTCAGTGCACCCTGGGGTCCATAACTCCCCACAAATGTCTTTGTCTGTTAGAGGTAGGCAAGCCCTGAGTCCTGCATGGTGAAGCCTGCATGTGGGGTGCCAGATGAGTCAGGAAAGGTAAATCACTAAAGCCAGGCACCCGGTCATTCACTGGGTCCTCCCTCCAGCTTCAAAAGCACAGATTCATCCGATGTCATAGAGCTTCTACAACAGAGGGCCGGATGGGCCCAACCGTCTAAAATCCTTTTAGCAGACCCACCGCACAATTGTGAACAAAGTCTCCTTTAACAGGCCTGGATGCTCTCACGCAAGGGCAATAATTACTGAAAAGAGCGAGTTGCAGAAACCTGTCCCTCAGCGTGCTGGCTGAAAGACACCCCACTGGTTACAATGCAGCCATCAGGCAGAGCTTCTTATATTTAATGTTGAACAAATTGTCCTTCGCAAATGGCAGACTGAAGATTCTCACTGTCAGTGTTGCTTTCTGCTCGGCTACATTTCCATTTTGCAGAACATCTTGAGTCTAGCTGAGGGGGACGCAGGAGTCCCTAAAAATATAGAGCAAGAATAAACCCTGAAGGCAGAAGAAGTATAATAAGAAGCTCTCTGCTAAACTCAGGGCAGTAAAGTACCCTTTTGGCAAAAAATTCCCTCTGAGGGTGACTTCCCAAACTTCTTGGTGTGTGCTCCGTACCCAGGACAAGAGGAATGGGGTTGGGAGGATCCCACCCCAGGGGGAGAGTGGTTTGCACTGTATCGGGGTCTGGTATTGTAAACATATATAGAATTTAAAGCTGGAAGGCCCTGTTAGAGGTCCTGGGATCTGCCCCACTGTGGAAATTTCCACCCAGAGGGACGTTAAAAACACGTGCAATTACTCATCACAAAGGGTCCTTCGGGCCTCCTGGGAGGACTCTTTGCCTTGCTGGGCAGCTCTCTCTGCCGGTTTTTAATCGAGAGCCACAAGCTGCAGCCTTTTAATTTCTACCCATTTGCTCCTCCAGAGCAACATACCCCAACCGATCTTGAATCATAAACCTCTTTTACTAAAATGTAAAAATCACAATAACCGCCCTTAGAAATGGTTTGAATCATGTCCTCATTTTATAAGGAATAAGATAAAAATTTTAAATGACTTTTGTTTTTATATGAGACTACTACTAAGCATTCTATTAGAAAGTTTATTACATCATGAATAAAGAGTAAATGTGTAATGATAAGTTTTTATTTTTGCTTATTTATCAAGTCCTATAAATTGTAATGTACTTTAATCACACGAGAACATATTCAAATTAAAGCGTTTATATTTTGGTGAAAGAATGAATCTTGAACTAAAGGTTAAATTTTAAATATCTGTGTCCATCTGAACAATACCGATTGTCAGGCACTGGGGGTACGATGTGGGACAACAGGCAGGGCCGCTCCCCACCCCCGGAGGTGCTGATTCAGCGGTTCAGGAAGGAGAACCAGGCCCCGGAATCTTGTAGAATCTACTCGGGGATCCTACTGGACACCAGGTTGACAGTAGTTGGGGCTTCTGGAGTGGCTTCACTCTGAACGAATGGCAGGTCAAAGTCATTTACACGGAAGATGTTCGCAGTACCAGTATCTGACGAAGAGCCCATAGCCATTCTATGTGCAGGACTCCCACAGAATTTTTAAAGAGAAAGAAACCCCATCAAACAGTGTGCCAAATCCTGGACAGATGCTCTGTGAAAGAGAGCACCCAAAGAACCAGTTTAAAAAAAAGTCTTCCTCACCGAGTGTAAATTAAACCCGTTGTATCAATGATACCACCACACACCACCAGCACGGCTAAGATGAGAAAGCCAAGCAGCAAGTCTCATCCAAGAACGTTCATATGCCGCACTTGGGAATGTAACCAGGTATATAAATTTTTGGAAGCATTACACAATTTCATATCATTAGCTAAAACTTAGCTGAATCTGTGCCCTGGAACAATTTCTCCCCTAGCTATGCATAAAACAGAAATACATACACACCTTCACCATAAGACGTGCAGAAGAATATTACTGTGTTATTGGTAATGGCCTCAAACTGAAAACAACACAAAGTCCCTCGTTAGTAGAAAGAATAAATCAATTGAAATTTATTGATACAAGGGGGTGCTGCATAGCAAAGAGAATGAACAAACTATTGTTACATCCAAAACTATAAATGATTTTCTCAAACTTAATGTTAAGCAGAAATAAGACACAAAAGAGAATGTATTTGATATGATCCAACTTTATGAAATTCAAAGAAAGGCAACATGCATCTGTAAGAGTTGGAAAGCAGGAGAGTGATTACCTCTGGGAGAGATAGGGACTGGGGGATGGGGACTCTGGGATGTTGCTGATATTTTGCTTTTATTCTGGGGCTGGTTCACTTTTTGGAAATTCACACTCCTCATCTTGTATCTTTCTGAATGCACACATAATTTAAAAAAATTTAAATTACTTTCAACAGTAAAAATAATGGTTATCCCTTATTATTTACACAGCATTTTATAATTTACAAGCTGTTTTCACATGTTGTCCATGTGCTTCACTGAGTCACTCATTTATTCTCCAAAGGTTAGCATATCTTCTACGTGCAAGGACTGTGCTAGGTGATGCAAGCAATAGAAAGGCTGCTACGACGTAGTTATTAGCTTCTAGGAGCTTGCAGAACTGGGAATACCATTCTTGTTCAGAAGATTTAAGAAGACAGAGCCAGGTCTGCAGCCAAAGATAACAAGGCATGCCTCTGAGACCAGGACAGCTAAGGCACCTTCAGAGGAGGGGATCTGGGTGAAGAGACGGAACAGCCGCCGTACTGGTCAGTCCATAATGCAAACCCACAAATGAGTCAGAGATCAAGGAGTGGGAGTCAGTCAGAAACTAAGCAGAAAAGGAAAAATCAGTGCCTGCAAACAGCAGTTGAGTGAGCGCAAGACAAGAGGCACAGATGAACTAAGGATGTGCAAATGCGGAAGGCAAGGCAGATGGTCAAATGCCCAGTGAGTTCAGCAGGAACCAGGTGATTTACAAGAAAGATGAGCAAAAGAACAGATACCAGGTACCAGCAAAAAGGACTGTGGATACCAAAGTGACTCTTAGTCCCTGGGAGGAGGCTTCTCACAGACCTCCTTCTATGCCTGTAGGTAGAAGCAAGTAAATGCATAAAAATGTGGGAGGTAAAGCTTATGGGAGCAGAAATAACTCAAGATCACTGGTGAACAGTGCTAGATAAGTACAAAGATGCAAAACCACTGAGAACAATATATATATTCAATATTACTAAAACATGATGTTATATTCAAGAAACTATGAAACATAACTGAAAACATATGTTATAATAATGTGATTTTTAAAAGAAAAATGGAACATGGAAAATAATTTCATTCATTCATTCACTCACTCAATCAAACAATTATTAACTGCCCCCAATTGTCAAGCCCTGTGCTAGGCACTAGTTATACTGGAAGAAAACTGTCTCCAAGGATCTTAGCATCTAGCAGGAGAAACAAAAATGTAATTATTACAATACAATGCATTAAGTCCTGAGATATGGCTCACATTAGGGTGTTAGGGAAGACTTCCCAACCTGGACCTTTGACACATTCACAGAAATTAGTAAGGGGAGAATGTAATCTACTGTGAATGAATACCATATGCAAGAGCAAGATGGCCAGAGAGGACATGGCATGTCTGAGGATTTGGAAGTAACTCGATATGGCTGGAGCATATGTTATGAGGTTAGGAAAATGGAAAGTTGAGGTTGGAGAGACGGACAAGGTACCTCTAATGAAAGGCTATGTTAAAATGTTTGGATTCTATCCCAAATATAATCATCTCTGACTTTAAATAATTTTAAGTAATGTATACAAGGATCTCCAACAGAAAAGGCAAGATGAAATAGGAAACCAAATAACATGAATTCAACCATGCAATGATTCATGCATGGTCAAATAAGGATCTGATTAAAAATAAACTGGTTTAGACCCAGTCCTGAAAATACAGGGGAGCCCATTTCATCAGGGACAGATACAACTCCAAAGGTTTACATCAACTTTATTTTGTCTGTTCCAGGATTTGGTATTAAAAAGTAATCTTAAGAAAGTCTATAAAGACCACATCAATGGCATAGAATAAAGCGTTATCATATAAAACAAGCAGAATGTGTTGATTTAACTGTATTTAGAGATTGCTGTTTTGTGGATAACCACACCCTCTCGACTATTTAAGGATATGATGTCAGTTTAGGGAACAAACCTAGTGAAATGTGTAAGGAAAATTTGTTTAGGGATTTGATCCCCTTCTCTAGCAACGAACCCACCTAATAACTTTTTTTGTCTTGTTGGGATGCTGGAAAAAATGTACAACTGAGTGGTTTCAAGACTCCACAAATTTAAGAGCTGCAACTTCAGCTGGGCTCCATGCCCGACCCAGCACGTCTTAGTCAGCTCCTTTCTTATTGCCCTCAGCAGCTATTACAAACTTTCACATCTCTGTGCAAGTCTTCTTTCTCAGTCACAGAAAAGTGCCTTGCTTTTGCTCACTGGATGTGGGAACTCAGTGTGAGAAGTTACCTAGAGAGCTGACTAAAGATTGTGAAATCAGCCGACAGCCTAGAAAACTCCTGCATTCAAGGGGTACCTGGATGACGATGGTGGGATCTTAGAGAAGACTGAGGAGGAGAGGACAGAAAAGTGGGAGGCTAAAAGAGATTTCAACCGCAAAACCTAGAGGAAGAGAATATTTTAAAGAGGAAATGAAAACCAGAATCAAATGTTACCAAGAGGCCTAAGAAGTTAAGGATCAAAGGGTCCACTGACTGGGGGCAATATGATGTTCATAGGAAGTAGCGACTTTTTCTCAAATCATTTTAATGAAGTGATGAGAATAGAAACCAGGTTGTAGTTGGCTAAACAGCAAGTGAGAGAGACAAAGAGGAAAAAGCGAATGCAATCCATTCTTGCAAGAAAGTTGTCTGTGAAATAGAAAGATGTCATGGCTGATTTAGAAGGATGGAGATTTCAAGGAAGGTTTTGGTGTGGATTTGGCAACGATGGCGGTGATGGCAGAGGTGATGGAGGAGGTGGTGAGGGTGTAGAGGTGGAGCGGTAGTAGTGGCGGTGGTCTTGGGGGTGATGAAGGTGGTGGTGGGGATGTTGGAGGCAGAAGGGGTGGTTGTGTAAGTGATGATGGAGGTGGCGATCGTAGTGGTAGTGGTGACAGTAGACATGGAAATAGTAGTTTTAAATACAGGAAACACTTGAGCATGTTTATTCACTAAGGTGGAAGAACCAGTAAGAAAGAGAATTAAAAAAGGATGGATTTTAGCCCTGGCTGGTTTGGCTCAGTGGATTTAGCACAGGCCTGGGAAGGAAAGGGTCACCGGCTTGATTCCCAATCAGGGCACAAGCCTGGGTTGCAGGCCAGGTCCCCAGTGGGGGACACATGAGAAGCACCCATACATTGTTGTCTCTCTCCCATTCTTTCTCCTTCCCTTCCCCTCTCTCTAAAAAAATAAATAAATAAAAAATTTTTCAAAAAGGGTGGATTTGGTCCCAAAGGAAAACAGACAAGAAGGTTAGAGCATAGGTGAAGAAACTAAACCATAATACCATCTTCCCAATTATAATAATAATACCACCTTCTCAATAATAATAATAATAATAATAATACCAATAATGATACCAATTTCTGGGACAGAAGGCAGAATACCAGATAACTAAGAGTAGCCCACTGCTCTAAGGAAATAGTGATCAGGTGTTATCACATTTTAATTTCCATTTTCATGTAATCAACATTCATTAAATCCCTACTGTGTGCAAGGCACAATCACATGGATTATGAGGATTGTTTGAAAAACTATTATATTTTGGAGGAAAAAATGTTATAGCACAAGACAAAAACTTACAAGTGTTAAAACAAATAGCCAATGTAACAAACATATAACCATCACCTCCCATGGGCCAGGCACTGTGCTGGGTGTCAAATTGTACAAATAAGAAAAAAATCCCTCATGCTGAGGAGCTCACAACCATTTTTAAGTTAATTCCCTAAATTAATTCTCAATGTAATAATTTGGTTCCTATACAAAGCATCTACAAAGTGTGTTAAACCTGATGATTTGATTTATTTGGCTTAGAGTAGACTCCAGAAATCTAAATATTAACAAGCCCCAAGTAACGCTGACTGGGTGGTGCTAGTCCATGAACTTCACTATGAAATGCACTGTTAACCCTTCGAAAGAGCCCCATTGGTTACATGAAGTATAGGAACCCACTTTCCAGGTTGCTGGTGCTCTCTAAAAGAATGAATGTCCAGGGTGTTCTCTCTATTCAGGCCTCAGTGATCAGTGCTAATATGAAATACTCTGTAAACTAGCAACCTTAAATCCATCAACCTCAACAATTTGGTGATACTGCTGCGTGATACATCTCTGTTTGTGCATATAACCATCCTGTGCAAAGTAGACACTGGTGCTTCATCACTGTTCGGGGCCTTTGAACAACGCTGACAACTAGAACTGACCAGCAACTTGCCTTTGTCATGCCCCTGTGTCCACATACGCCTCAGCAACAAGCTGACCTTTCATATCCGTGTATCAGAAACTTTCATACCCATGTTTTAGACACTTGCTCTTTTGCTAATTAGTTTCACCTTAACAATGACCTTGAGAGCTTTACTTTCTTGATCTACCTTTCATAAAATTGTTAAATACATTCATTTTAATTTGATATGAACCTATTTACTTCTTTGCATGAAACCGTGGCACAGTATATGAATATCTATATATTAGCATCTTGCAGCCATATGATGTAATCCTATAAAGCTGTTAAAATAATTGGGTAGCAGAATTATCAGCAGCAGATAAAACTACACATGATATTCTGGGGGAAAATTAAGTTGCAAAATAGGCAATCCCATTTTAAACAAATACACACACATATGTCATATACATGTGTATATGTAAAATACATATAGCTTCAGGAAAAAATGCAGGAAAATTTGTAATAGTGTTTACCTCAGAGAATCAGATAATAAGTAATTTTTGTTTTTCTGAGTTTTTGCATTTATATATTTTCTAAATTTTCTATAATATATTACTTTGTCATGAGAAAAAATATTATTTAACAAAATAGCATATTCAGTATGATTCCATTTTATTTTAAATGTTATATGGGAAGAATATATATAAATATTATTAGTACTTATCTTTCAGTGGGAGATTACAAATATTTTTCCTCTTGATGCTTTCCTGTGTTTCTAAATTTCCTGTAATTTGCTTGTAAATATTTACTGTACAAAATAACATAGAACTATAAGGATAATGAAGTGCTGGACTGAGAAATTATTCTCTAAAGGTAGAACATTAAGTCACTGTGAAACCTGGGTATTTGGGGACATAGGAGGCTTTTTTGATCACAGAATTGACCTTGAGAAACACTATTCCTGAAATCAGTAATCTCTGGCCTCATTATTTCTTCCTCAAAATTAAAAAAAGTTATCCAAGAACAATTTCCTTTAGCATATTATAGCAACTGTTACTATACTACTGAAAAAAGATTATTGATAAAGCAATGAAAAATAATTTTTCTGACACACAATAAAAATTGAAAGATAAGGAAAAATAGGCAGTTGGGATAACTTAGTTAAGAAAATATAAATTGAATGATTACTTTACACATATCTTAAAAATATAAATATGAAGCCATTATCATCTACATTCAATTTAGAGGATGGGGTTATTTGACACATAATACACTAATAAAAGTCCATGTCTGCAGTTCTGAAATGGATTTGAGGCACGTATTTGGGTCTTAATAAAAGGAATAACAGTGTGGTCATGAACACCTTCATTTAAAATGGCAAACCTGACTGAAGCTCAAAATGAGAAAAGATTGCCCATCCTCTTCCACAAGATGCTGTTGCTATGGTGATGGTTGGCCAGCCTGTGGCTGAGCAGCTTCAGGTGGCTTTAGTTTGGGGGGACAAGCTAAGACATTTTTAAACCACCTTGCTTTGAACCAACACAACAAACTGACCAAATAAAACTTTTTACATTTAAGAATAAATTATCCACTTTTTAAAAATCATCTCTTGGCTTGAAAGCTGTCTATGTGATAAAGAGTCTCAAATGTCTACCTCCAGCCCAGACCTCTCCTCTAAGCTCCAAATTTCTACTCTACAGCTCCATTTGGATGCCTCATTGTTATCTGACAGTTCACATGCCCAAAACTGAATGAATCATTTCTCCTATTCTCATCTCAGTCATTGCCATGACTATAATCCAGCTTCATCGAAGTAAATTGCACCCCCATCCACCCAGTGGACCAAAACCTAGGAGTCATCACAATGCTGTCTGTTTTAACTTCTTTAAAACACTCAGTGCCTGAAGGACCTTGTTTGTTCACACATCTTTTATCTGACTCTCTCCTTTAGAATAGCAGATCTTGGAGAGCGGAAACGTTATATGTTTTGTTCACCACTGTATTCTCAGCATCTAAAACAATACCTGATATGTGGTAGGCATTCAATAAATATTCATTGACTGACTCTGCCTATTTCCATGGTAACACTGTCTCATTTTAGAATTTTCAGCCATGTTCTTAAGGATATGATGTGACTGTAGACAATTTTCTTTCTCCAGGCATTTGTTTCTTCATTTATAAAATGGGGGAATGAAATAATCTATAAATTTTCCACTTATACAAAAATTTCATGACTGTAATCAAAGTTTACATGAATTATAAACTATTCCTTTTGCACTCCATTTACTATGTGATTTCTATTTAGCTCTTATTATATAGTATTGGACAACGTATAGGTGGTTATAGTTCTGAAAGCACTTATGTTTCCATTATTTTCTTGATACCTCAAACTCTTCCAAACTTTTGCTGATTGACTCTGTTTTACAGATAAAGAACTACAGGCTTGGAGAGGATATATGAGTTGCTCAAATTTACCGTGTACCTCATTTCACTAAACCAATCTATTATGAATGAAAGTTGTTGGCCTGCATAATATTTGAAATATTTTAGAGTCATGGTGTAAACTCAACAATGATAATAAATGATCTTTCTCTAAGATTTTTTTCAGTAAATATTCACCATGATATGTGTCATGTAAGAGAGTCCACCACAGTTTTCCAGTCTTCTAAGGGATCTAGTTAGATTATATCACAAAAGAGAAAGCTATTGGCCTATTTGAGTTGAGTGGATAACAAACGAGCAACTCCACTCCCTGTCCACTTGCAGCAGCATCTCATGGCTCCCATTTGACTGATTCTTTTTGTGTAAAGGCATTGTTTTCAACCACTACAGCAACATGAGCAGGAAAACTTTTTACAATTAAGAATAAATTATCTACTTTTTATAAACATCTTATGGCTTAAAAGCTATCTGTGTGACAAAGTCTGCATAGTGAATAGGAATACAGAAAAATCAGAAATATTTGGGTTTAAATCTCCACTCCACCATTTGCTAGCTTGTGATTGTAAATAAGTCATGGCCCTCCTTTCTATCATCAGTAAAGTACACTAGGTATAACTACTTTTTTAAAAAAATGTAGTAATTACTTCTGGTCAAGGTGGAGGCTTAGGTAAACACAGCTCCCTTCCTTGCACAACTACATCAAAATTACAACTAAACTACAGAACAACCATCACTCAGAACCATCAGAAATTGAGTTGAATAGAACTCTAACAACTCCTGAATTAAAGAAAGTGCATGCATCCAGACTGGTAGGAGGGGCAGAGATGCAAAATGGGTTAGTCCCAACCCACATGCGGTGAGTAAAAATTTGAGAGGGATATTTTGGGAGTGAGGGGTCCCATCCCATACTAGCACAAAGTCCCAGTGCCAGGAAGATAAGCCCCCATACATTCTAGCTATAAAAACCAGTGGAGTTTGAATTGGTAAAAGGAATTACTGACGTCCCTAGCAGTGCCTCTTAAAGATTCTGCACACGGACTTATTCAGACTCACTCTTTCTGAGCTCTAGCATCAGAGTAGCAGCTTGAAAGGCACCAGTGGCATACAGGGAAGAACTGTAGTATCTAGCATCAGGACAAGAGCTGGAAGACAGCTTTCACCCAGACAGAAAGGCAAGCAGAGGCCATTTTTCCTTTTCTGAGTCCTCCCCCCACAGACTCACAGAGCCAGCAGGTGGGGTCTATATCTGAGACTCCATCAACCTGGCTCACATGGTTTGTTCCACCCTGGGAAATCTGCTCCACCCAACTTATGGCCCACCCAAGCTGTTAACAGTGGCTTTTCCATGTGAATGGCTGGTTTTGGCTCAGGTTTTATTTCTTCCTAAATCCTCTCAAACAAGCAACAACCAGCCTCAGTGAGACTCCAGCCCCTGTACCTCTGCCTAAGCAGCCCCAGGTTCAGGACTAACAGTTGCCAGATTTGGATCACAGTTTGGTTTCACCAGGGAAACTCCAAGCCCAGCATAAGTAGCAGTCATCTGCAGATTGCTTTGTAACTCATGCTGGATGGCCCCAGGCAGAACACAAGGGGTGGCTGACCATGGACTAAACCATCCCAGAGTCTGCACACCCAGTAGACAGCTACAGACCATATCAGAGCACCACCACCCTGCCCTTCCACAGCTGATCCTTCATGGAGGGCAGAGGTTGATGGTCAGTGGTCACAGCCAGTCCTTGAAGCCGACTGGCCTGGGTAAATCCTTCCCATTGACCTGACAACAGCAAGCACATCTCAACTACAATACTCAGCCCACACAGAGGATGCACCTTGAGTACACAGCTTGGGTGATAGGGGAGGCTGTGCCACTGAACCATACAGGATACCTACCACATTAAGCCACTCTTCTAACACAGGGAATCATAGCAACTCTATCTAATTTATAGAAATAAACACAGGGATGCTGCCAAAATGAGGAGACAAAGAAACAAGGCCCAAATGAAAGAACAGATCAAAACTCCAGAAAAATAACTAAACAAAATGGAGATGAACAATTTATCAGAATCACAATTGAAAACACTGGTTATAATAATGCTCAAGGAACTTAGTGGGTACCACAACAACATAAAAAAGACCCAGGCAGAAATGAAGAATATACTAATGGAAATTGAGGACAAATTATAGGAAATCGACAGTAGAATGGATGCAGTTAAGAATCAAAGCAATGATATGGAACATAAAAAAACAAAAAACAATCAATCAGTCAACAAGAAGAAAAAAATAAATAAAAATGAGGAAAGTGTAAGAAATCTCTGGGACAACTTCAAGTATTTCAACATTTGCATCACAGGGGTGCCAAAAGGAGAAAGAAAGAGCAAGAAATTGGAAATCTATTTGAAAAAATAACGAAAGAAAGCTACCTTAATTCAGTGAAGGAAATAGACATGCCAGTCCAGGAAGCACAGAGAGTCTCAAACAAGATGAACCCAAAATGGCCCACTCCAAGACACATCATAATTAAAATGCCAAAGATTAAAGACAAAGAGAGAATCATAAAAGCAGCAAGAAAAAAGCAGTTAGTTACCTACAGGGGCGTTCCATAAGACTGTCAGCTGATTTCTCAAAAGAAACTTTTCAGGTTAGAAGGGAATGGCAAGGAATATTCAAAGTCATGAAAAACAGGGACCGACAACCCAGATAACCCTACTCAGCAAAGCTATCATTTAAAATTGAAGGGCAGATGAAGAGCTTCCCAGAGAAGAAAAAACTAAAGGAGTTCATCATTACCAAACCATTACTTTATGAAATATTAAAAGGACTTATTTAAGAGAAATAAGAAGATGAAAACTATGAACAATGAAATAGCAATAAACACATACCTATCAATAATTGAATATAAAAACAA
>PVKM010028847.1:0-18044 GCA_004027735.1 Carollia perspicillata
AATAAGAAAAATTAAAAAATTACTTTTAAAAAGGCTCTTATTGCTTTCAAACTGGCCAAATTGTTTTTTCTGGTCTTGCTGCCTGCAGCAGGCTGAGGGACAATTGGTATGGCTTTTCTCCCTTCACCATCAGCACTCATTCAGCCTCGTTCTCTCCCTAGGGCTAGTCTGGAGCTTCTCCCTGGTGCCTTGGGTGTAGTATCCTGAGAGAGCTCTTTCCCCAGGGTTTTACCACTGTAGGCTGGGATGTGGGAGTGCATGCACTTAGCTAGGCTGCGTAGGTCCCATGGGTTTGGGTTTGCACCCTTCCCAGTGCTATGGGGGTGCAGAGGGCCTTCTGTGAAACCTTCCACGCAACCTTGGAATCGCTGCCGGCTGGGTGGAGAGTAAACCAGAGCGATTCCTGCAAGAAAATACCCCAAACAGTGTCTCTCTTTTCACTTTTTCTTTTTGAGAAATTCCTCCTACTCAAGCCTGCCACTCTGTACAGTGGCCTGGCTTCTTGCACAGCCAATTCTTCAGCCAAACCCAGGAATATGGGGGTCAGGGTCCATCACTGCTCCACTCTCAACTCTCCCCTACCAGCATGCACAGACTCCATGGGTGTTCACAGACCCTGTGTGTTTGTCACTTAGCTCTTATTCCCCTCTCTGTGACTTCAAGCAACCAGGTCTCTACCCATGGTGCTTAAACCTTGTTTGGCTGGGGAGGGAGCGGCTGACCTTCCCAGAGGACCCTTCTGGCAGACCCAGTGCATGCCAGGCCTGGGGCTGTAGCCTCCCTGGACCCAGTGCTGGTCCCTGGGAACTTATCATCCTGACGCACTCTCCTTACCATCTGGTTTTTCAGTGTCTGCTAAATTTTGTCTCTTATTTTCATGTATGCTGGGGTACTGTTGGCTGTTTGCTCCGTTCTTCCATAGATTGGCTAGGTTTTTCTCCCACATGTAAGGGGAAGTAGAATCTGCTCCCTTCTACCTCGTCGCCAGCTTCCTCCTCCCAATTGGAATTGCATATATTTAAATTATAAAACATAAAGTCAAAATTAAATACTTTTCTTCAACTATTTGAAGATGTTCATCTTAAAAAGGGATGTTGACATATTTCATAATGGAATATACACTAAAATACAAAAAGACAATAAAAATATTGCTTAAAGACAGATATCAGATTTTATAACTTAGAATATAATAAGGATTATAATTGTATACCAAAGATACCTTTTCCCCAGAAACAATCAGCACCTGATCACTGGAAATATTCACACACACATTGTATGTTTGCCATTTCAGAGTGGTTTAGAAAATATTTCCAAATTAGAGGAAAAGGCAGATAGACTCTAAGAGAACTTCTAATATATATATATTTCCTTAAATACTGGATGAGTAAAATAAACCAATGAATTTCCTTTACCAATTCCTCATTATTTTTAGAAACATACTAACAATGTTATCTATTACTGTTATTGTTCCTTTTAAAACATGATGAAACAATAAATTTTTAGTAATTCAACCTAACTAGAATGTTGTTTCAACTCAGTGAGGTTGGCCTAAAAATCATGTAGAAGAGGTGAATAAATAGTTATTAAATAAAATTAATGGGAGCATGAACTGCAAGGGAATAGTCATATCATTTGAGAAGTGTATCCCTCTCAGAGGTGCTATTGCAATGGCTAGCACCATGATCATAGACAGAACTCCTGACTCTACCCATTAACCAGCTAAGAGACCTTGAACAAGCTTCTGAGTCTCTCTAGGGCTCCATTCTTTCATCTGTGGCTGAAAGAATTTAATTAAGATAAACTCTAAGAATATTTCCATCCTTAGGCTTTGTTATTTAGGTATCACATGGAACCATGGCAAATAGAAGATAGCATTTATTGATTTTGGTAGATTTATTATAAATAATGAATTGCATTAAAATTTCTGTCATTAATTTTTTTCATGTTATCAAAAGAGCTGAAAATACAACTCTATGAACCAGCTTGTTTTATAGGCTTTAGTGGGAAAAAGTATTTCATGACAAGAGGTTATAATAGATATAAAGTTATATATTTTTAGATATTTTCCATCCAATCTCAGCTATAAATGTCTTTATCACCTACAGTTATCTTTGGAATTAAATCTTTTGAAAGATGAATGCTGTGTAGACTATTTAATGCTTCAGCAGGTTTAGATGCTTGTAACTTGTGAAACCTTAAAATATTTTCCATTTATTTCATATCCATTCTAAATTTTCTTTGTTATTTTTGAAACAGATAATTTCGAAACAAAAAGAATGTTAGTAATCACCTAGCCCAATTTGTCACATTTAAATGGGGACCACAAATTCTTTTTCTCCCTTCTATCAAGAAGGGTTAGCTGGAATTTTTTCTCTTGAAGCTCTTAGGCACCCTGTGAGAAATGCCACCACATTGAGATGGTTGCCATGCTGGAAAGGTCACCTGCATAAATCCTGGTTGATGAAGCCAAGTTTAAGCTTCCTATCACTCTCAAAGAAGCATCATGTGACTAAAGTTGTTTTGGACCCTCCATTCTAATTCATCAGGCAGCTGAAAACTCCAGAACAACCTCATCAAAGCTACGTGAAAGAGACAAATCACCCATTTGAATGTTGCCAAATTATTGATTCATAAAATTATGAATAATTGTCAGTTTAGGCTACTAAGTTTTGGGTACATTTATATTTTAATGTAGCAGTAGATTAACAGAATTTAGCACCTGAAATTGAGGTACAAACATTACAAAATCTAAACTGTGTGACATTGGTTTGGGAACAGGACAATAGACAAAAGCCTGATGAACTTTGGAGTAACTAGTACAGAGGACCCGAAAGAGATAAAAAGAAAATACATTGAGAGCTGGCAGAAAGTTTGGTAATACTGTCACCTGAGTAACCTGGAAAATATAAAATGTTCTTAATGAGCTTGATGATCTAGCTAAGATGAGTTCTGAACAAGGTATTGAAGGCACCACCTGGTTTCTTCCAGCTGACTAATAACATGAGAGAAAAGAAGAGATGAAGTAAATAATCAACTGTTAATAGAATATTAAATGAATGTAAAGGGATTAGGATGAACTTTCCAATCAGGAACTTCTCCAAGTAAGAGATGGGCTCAGGGTAGAGATCAAATCTAGGACTCTGCCAGAAGAGCACAGTCTCAGTGAATGCAGGCTGCAGCTGTAAGACCCTTTTTAAGACTTTGGAGGAATTTAGAGAGTCAATGCTCTGTGTTAGTTACAAAAAGAAAGAGTCCATGCCATGTAGGTTTCCTAGGACAGACAATAGTCATTAGTGTATAGTCAAACAACAGCCTCACAAAGAAACCAAGATAGAGAAGGATTTATCTTAAGAAGATTTATAGGTATGGTTCAGTCTAATGGAATAGACTGGCTAATTAGGAATTGGCATAGAAGAGGCTCACAGATTTTAAATGAACTATATTAGCTTAAATTGAAAGAAAAAATAGAATGAAAAGAATTAAGAAGGCCTTGAGATAACCGAACTATACACAGGAAGCAATATAAAAAATTAGATTTCACAAAAACTGTATTTTATGAAAAAGCCTACATTCTGTGAAAGAATTTAGAGGGCAGGACCAAAGCCAGGAGACATACAGAATTATTCCTAAAGATTAAGACTGAGCCTTGATTATGGAAATGAAAACTTCAGCAGGATTATGTTTAGGGACCACTGTAGGACAGTGATAGTCTGTGTCTCTGATTTTTCTCTCTCTAGAAGGGAAATGTTTACTAGAGTTGTCCTATAGCTATCTCATCTTTGGACATTAGGTGGGTGGGGGACAGGTAATTTGTCTCTTTATTTGAAGGGGCTTCCAAGTAGGAGCGACTTTACTCAAAGAAAAGAAACTTCTATAACTAAAACTGATTTAGATGATGAAATCTTGGAAGTTGTACTTGACCTTCCTAGCATAACACAGTGAGACTTTGGTGGCCCTTGTATGATGAAAAAGGGTCAATAAATTTGTGGACTACAATGGTTTTAGGCATGGGAACAAATTATTTGAAACTTCCCTCATGGTTATTCAAGTCTATAATTGTGCCCCTTGAATACAGGGTGGGGAAAATGCAGGTTTAACAGTTGTTCAAATAGAAGATAATACAATAATTAATAAATAATAACAAAAAATAAACTCTGTGTTTCACATAATCACAGCTGTAAAGCTAATTTTGCCTCATTCTGTATGTGCATGGCAGGGACTTCTTCAGCCAGTAAAGTATGACGGAAATGGTACTACATTATAGAACACCATGCAACTTCTGCCTTCCTCATGGGAAAAACTACTAGTGACTTCCTGACCCACCATGTAAAAAATCTCACTACCCGAGGCCACTGTATTGAATAAACCAATTTTAGGTATTCCACCGACAATTCCAGCTGAACTCAGTGTTTCAGATATAGCCTCCAAGTCACCATATGTGTAAAAGTATGAAATTTTCACTTTCCCATCCAGACCACTTAACAATTAAATATCATCAAATATCTTTCATTATGCCACTTGGAACAACTGGATTTTTCAACTGGGTTCTGCTGGATGTCCTGGCCCATCAAATTTGTGAGCTACACAATTAAACAGTGGAGAGAAGACCTGAATTGACACTTCTCCAAAGAAAACATACAGATGACAAATAGACATATGGAAGCATGCTCAATGTCACTAATCATCAAAGAAAAACAAAAAAATAAACTATTATGAGATATCATCTCACACCTATCAGAATGGCTATCAATAAATCAACAAACAAGTGTTGCTAAGGATATATAGAAAAGCTAACCCATGTGCAATGCTGGTGTGATTGCAAATTGGTGCAGCCACTATGGAAAATAGCATGGAGTTTCTTCAAAACATTCAAGATGGACTATCTATGACCAGCAATTCCAGTTCTGGGTATACTGTATTTTTTGGACTATAAGACACATCTAGGTTTTAGAGGAAGAAAATAGGAAAACATTTTTGAAGCATAAAAAAACATGGCGAAATATTTAATAACACAAATAACATAATATTTCACCAATGTAAATGTAAACAGAACTCAACAGCAGCATTAACAACCATTATTCCTCCCATATTTGTGGGGGGGAAAGTGTGTCTTATAGTCCAAAAAAAATATGGTATATCAAAAAAAAACCAAAACACCTCTTTGAAAGAATACATGTACCACTATGTTTATTGCAGCATTATTTACAACAGCCAAGACAACATAAGCAACTTGCATGCCCATCAACAGATGAGTGTATTAAACAGTAGTGGTACATATACACAGTGAAATATTACTCATTCATAAAAAGAATGGAATCTTACCATTTGTGATAATATGGATGGACCTAGAGGGAATTATGCTAAGTGAAGTAAGTCAGCAGAGTAAGACAAATACCATGTGATTCACTTAAATGCAAACTCTAAAGAGTGCAATAAATGAACAAACGAAATAGAGATAGACTCATAGATACAGTGAACAAACTGATGGTTGCCAGAGGAGAGATTGGTTGGTGGACTGGGTGAAAAAGGTGAAGGGACCTGGCTGGTGTAGTTCAGTGGACTGAGTGTGGGCCTGTGAACCAAACAACTGTGGTTCAGTTCCCAGTTAGGGCACATGCCTGGGTTGCAGGCCAGGTTCCAGCAGGGGACGAAGAGAGGCAAACATACATTGATATTTCTCTCCCTCTCTCCTTCCCCTCTCCTCTAAAGATAAATAAATATTTAAAAAAAACAGGTGAAGGGATTGAGAAGTTTAGACTGGTAGTTATGAAATAGTCATGGGAATGTAAAGTATAGCATAGAGAATATAGTGGATAATATTGTAATAACTATATGTGGTACCTGGTGGATATTTAAATTATCAGGGGGAATAGTTTGTAAATTATATGATTATCTAACCACTGTGTGATACACCTAAAACTAAAACAAAATAATGTTAAATGCAAACTGTAACTGAAAAATAAAATTAAAAAAATTTTTGGTATACAGTAGAATGCTTATAGAATTTTTATCACTAAGTTTTGCAGTCATTTTTTCCATAGAAATAAGTAAGTGGAACACCAACCTTCTCTCTTAAGAGATAAATCTTTAATAGATAAAGTTATGGCAAGGAGAAATGAAGTGATTTGCACAAGTACATGCAGTTATACGGCGAGAGGAGGCTGGAATACTGCACAGACTATACTCACAGGTTTTCCTTTTACTTCCACTACATGTCATTATCCTGAAAATTTCATTCTTTATATGTTGCTGTAGTATATAGTATTTAGAATTTAAATAATCAACTGAAAAATTCAAATATGTTTCTGATTAGTCCTTTTTTTCTGTTTTATTTTTCATTTTATCTCATCATCTTCTACTGTTTTTCATACTACAAGAGACTTTGGCCACGTACAAAAATAATAAACACAAGTGAATTTTATTCTTAGTGGACTTTAAAATAAAAATCTGCCCATATTCACTGTCATACTTTATAACCATAACTATAAACATTCAATTTCATACCACCCTCCTAAGAAAAGTAAACCCAGCCCCAGGATCAAGAAAGATTCTAGACAGATAGATTTTAAAAGCTCTAATCCAGCAAATCAGCATTTCTACAGTAAGGTAATTTTTGCTAACTCTACTCTTTTCATGTAGCCATGTTCACCTTCCTGGCCTTGTTTCTGAGGTAAGCCATCTCATATTTGATGTCAAGTAATTGAGTTTCTCTCCCCTGTTTAATCTCATGCCTGGGTCCTGGTTTGGATTTTCTGAACATTTTCATTATCCACTCAGGATTTTAGTCCCACTATGTTCTTGTATACTCTGTATTCTAATCCATCTTGAAATTTTTAGCTCTGAAACAGGATTTATGCTACTTTTCTTTAAATTTTTTGCCATTCCTATTCTCCTCTCTAGAATCATTACCTGCCGTAAATTAATTTAGTTACTTAATACCTAATTCTTAACACTCTTGCTGGTCTTCCTGGTCACCAATGTGATGACCTCCCTGTCTGTTCGCCAGTCCTAATCATGATCCCCTAGTACTCCCTATTGTAATCTCCAGAAAGAATGCTTC
Organism: Carollia perspicillata; assembly: GCA_004027735.1. Taxonomy (NCBI): domain Eukaryota; kingdom Metazoa; phylum Chordata; class Mammalia; order Chiroptera; family Phyllostomidae; genus Carollia; species Carollia perspicillata. Next base: position 7,061 of record PVKM010028847.1, read on the forward strand.
ACCTGGATGGCTGAATTTCCATCACTGGATTTTTGTTCAATTTCCAAGAGCAGGTTTTATTTCAATGTTGGTTTTTAGGCACCAAATTCTATCCCATCTAAGCTCTCTCTTCTACTACCAAGTCCTAGATTGGTTAGAAAACAATTGCTGTACAATAGCTAATAAGCAAGTATGTCGCTCTAGTTAAAAAATGCTATACATTATAAATCAGTTGTGCTACTATATTTTTAATAAAAATGTACCTCTTTATATAGCTTTTAAGAAAATACTTGTGCTGTGCTTTCTTTTTAATTTTTAATAAGAATAATAACTAAGGGCCATAGATTTAGAAATTGAATTTCAATGTTTTTATTGGGCATATATTACCAAGGTTCTGACTTGCGGGCCACTTGCTATTAAATGAAAGAAGCAGTGTTCAAACGTGCTTCTAAACAGCAATGCTTTTATAGTAAAAAAATATGACATACACACTTTTATGTAAAGATCTCTGTAATGTTTTTATTTTATAAATTTAGAATTCTGAGCTGTATTCCTGATCAAGGACTTAACATGACAATATATATCTATATATGCATGCATATGAGGCCTGTCCAGAAGGTATCCAGCCATGTGGCATGAAAAATAGAGATGTTTATTTAAAAAGATACAGGATGCAAGAAACATTGTACACAGGACAATGATGCCTCAGTGCCTTTTAAAGTAGACACTCCCAGTTACCGTCAGCTGTCCCATCATATTTTCCTAAATCTCATCAAGTGTCTGAAAGTTCTTCCCTTTCAAAGGTGATTTTAGTTTTGGGATAAACCAGAAGTCACTGGGTGCCAAATCTGGGCTGTAGGGAACTGAGTTACCTGGGAAATTTGATGTTTCGCGAAAAAATTCTGCACTAGGTATATTGTAATAATGAAGCTGCCAATCACCAGTTGCTCATAGTTGTGGTTTTCTGAATCATCTGAATAGTTTCCACAGAGGAATATTCAAGCTTAATGCAAAATCTGATGCAGATTTTTTGTGCTGCTCACTTAGTCATTTTGAATGAGATGGCCACACTGTACACATACTCACTCAAGGGTTCTACTGCCCCCACTGATTGGTACAGTGAAGTCATGATTATTCACTCGTGCACATTCCAGTCCACTCTCCTTGGCTGCCAGGTTACATTGATTCTGTGCAAACCATTCTTATTATATTAACAATGGTTAGGCATTTTCTGAACAGACCTCATATGTACATATCAACTATTATAATCATTTACAAGGTGAAAAATGTTGCAAGTTTTTAAATGTTCTTTATTTTAGTGTACATGAACTATTCATTGGCCTGGGTCAAATCAGGAGAGCCATACGGTCATTTAAATATAAATTTAATATAAATAATTATTAAGCTATGAGGAAATTATAACTGGAAAGATGAAAAGAGAACTCTAAAGTATACTCTATAGGATTTCCCTGCCTTTTCTTACAGGTAAAGAAATGCACTTAGGCAGGATATACTTAGGACCTATTTCCCCCCCATTCTATCCCTTCCATTCTAGGATAGTGTTCAGACCTATCCTAGAAGTTGCTGGATTGCCTAGGCCAAAGCTAGTATTGAAATATCAGGCAAGTGGGAAAAGCTCTGGGTCTGTATGCTCTGGGTGACTGGATGGTACAGAACAACACCAAATGTCCCTAGACGTTTGCTCCTTGTCAGAAAGTATGGTAATAGCAAGAAAAACACAAATTACCATTTCTCCTAAACTGGAGTGAAACCCTCCTTCCCCTCTACTGCCAAAGCTTGAAATCATGCTCACTGTAGAAGCTTGAAGGGTCTAGTATTGGGAGTAAGTTTATACACACACATACACATATACATACATATATGTATATAGTAAGTTAACTATATGTGTATATATGTGTGTACTAAATATGTTTATATATGTGTTTATATATGTACTAAAATTGGTATCATACGTCATTTCACTTAAAGTTGCTGAATTGATTCATGACATTGAGGACTAACTGTATTATCAGTATGGGTGAAAAGTTAATGATAAGTGTAAGTAAACATTTAAAAATGTAGATAGATACATAATAGAATTTTTAAAAAGTTTCTTTCCAAATTGAAACAGATAATAACTCTTTTCTATATAAGCTTCTCTGTGCTACCAGAAAGAGTTAAAATTATTCTTTGACTTTACCTCAATCTTTGTATTTGGCTTTTATATATGTAAAAATGAACTAATGTGTTTTTCCTTTAATTTAATTTCTTTGTTACTATTCAAATACATGGCAGTAGCAACAATTCACACAAATTAATGCTAAATTGTGACATAGTTTACAGTTAGTGCCTGTCCTCAGATTGCCACAAGCAACCATTTTCACCTGAAGTGGTTGGAGTCTTAGGTAATCATTTTGTGCTCAGAAGAAATTATGTTTACTTGTTTCAACATTGACAAATGAGAGCCCTATTGAGCAGTAGCCATTTTGTATACTGTACAAAATAAAGATAATTCTGGAGAATGTGACTCTTTTGTAGTTATCTAAGGTTATTTTGAATGAGAAATCAAAATTCTTCTGGAAGAGTATGTCTATGCTAAGTGTGCACCACTTTGATCTTCTTATATTAACAATAATGCATTGACTAATGTAGTTTTTGTCTTACTAAAAATTAAGGAATTATTTCTATTAGTGACCATTACCAATATCTTTAAGCCAAAAATGTGTTGCTAAATATCGTAATCTTCCAGGAGCAATTGGAACTCATCAATTGGAACAATTGATTGGTGCTCCTCATGTTCATATGAGCTAAGTGTTTGTTTTGTTTTGTTTTGCAGAAGGTTAGTTATGTAGTTACCTAACTTACTGGTTAAACACATACAATTTAGAGTCAAAATTTCAAATTTTGCAACTGAATTTTAGATTTATCTATTCATTTATCTACTAAATCTTTCAGCCAGTGCAAAGCCCAATGCTACAAAATGAAGATAGAGCAGTGAGAAAGACAGACTCAGCCACTACCATCACAGAATTTATGGTCTAGTACAGATATAAACACATTAAATCAATAAATAGTAGGCTGTTGAAAATTTTGGTAAGTAGTTTGAAGAAGCATATAGTGTACTATGAATGATAGTAGAAAAGTCTAATCTCTCTTGCATGTTAGGGAAGTCTTGCCAAGGCAAATTATGCTTGACCTGAGGTCTGCAAAATGAGTAGGAATTAGTAAAGGTTGTAGTTCTAGAGAGAAGAGGAAGGCACTATTTAAGTACACATAAATTCTAAATATACATAAAATAAATAGATGAGAAAATTAGAATGTATACATTTTGGAACACAGATACTTTAGCATTTCAGTAATATATAATTTAGACTCTATTTTAGTGAAATACAGCCTTAAGTATAATTCTATTAAAATTTTTTAGAGCCATGGCAAATAAAGTTAGCCATGTGGCATCTGTTATGACTTTCCTCACTGGGCTAGCAAAATTGCTTGAGATTTAAGGTACTTTCCAGTATTCAGTTATATAACCTTGAGGTTTTTAATGAACACTGTTCCTAGTTGTCAAGGTAACCTGACCTCATTTTCAAGGGGAACTGAAACACCTCAGGAAGGTATCATGGTGTTCAATAGCTCCCCAGTAAGCATTTTATTATTTGTGTTGTCAGAAGCAAAGCTTGAAGTGGACATAATTGTTTTTCACTTTTACCTTTTTAAATGAAAGTTATAAAAAGCTGTTAAACATCACTTCTACCTTTGCATTTATATTTTTCCCTCAGGGAGCATTTTAAGTGATATGTTCTCTTCATTTTCCCTTTCCCATTTAGATTTGTCCCTCTAGGGTATTCTTCTCTTTAAGTTGTGTTTTATACACAAAACTGACAGCTCTGGAGTTGCTAAAAGGATCCATTGTCTGTTTCTTTCTGGTGAAAATACTTGCCCAATGCTCCACTGACCTTTTGAATTTTCCCTTTTTACCTCACTGTATCCTGTTTGTAACATGAACTTTCTTTTCTCAATAACCTATAAAAATACTTGTATGATAATAGAAAAATTGTCAGAAACATGAAAACCAGGTGCTGTGATTTGGTTCCATACTACTGTGCAAGTCTAACCTCCGTTGTCCTTCAAACAATATATGTGGTGTCTTTCAAGAAAACTGAAGAGGAAAACATTTCAGAGATATTTATTGAAATATTAGAAATAACCTCATTAATTTCTTTAGGGATGCCAGAGAAAGATTAGCATTCATGTATATTTGGGAGGTAAAATATATTTATGAGCAAGACCACAGAGCCACATATCAGAAATCATCTCGTTAAGCCTGTCATTTACAGCTTTTGAGTAATTTGTCCAAGGACATCCTTGGTGGCAGAGCTGCAACAGTGGAAGCATTTCACACCCTGGAGTAGGCTACCCTTCAGTAGACCACTAGAATACTACTTGGCAGAGAAAAAGAAGGAGCTCCTATCCTTTGTTACACAATGGATGGAACTGGAGAGCATTATTCTAAGTGAAATAAGCCAGGCAGTGAGGGACAAATATCATATTATCTCACCTTTTTAAAAAAGATTTATTTATTTATCTTTAGAGGGTAAGGGAAGGAGAAAGGGAGAGAAATATCAATGTATGGTTGCCTCTTGTGCATCCCCTGCTGGGAACTGTCCTGCAACCCAGGCATGGGCCCTGACTGGGAATTGAACCATGATCCTTTGGTTTGCAGGCCTGTGTTCAATCCACTGAGCTACACCAGCCAGGGCTGATCTCACCTTTAACTGGAACCTAATCCACAAAAGAAAAAAGCAAGCAAAATATAACCAGAGACATTGAAATTAAGAACAACCTAACAGTAACCAGAGGGAACATGTGAAGAGATAAGGGAGGAAGGGTTTTCAGGAACAACTACAAAGGATACATGGACAAAACCAAGGGGGAGGTGGAAGTAAGAGAAAGAGGTGGGTTTGACTGGGATGGGGAGAGGACTGGTGGGGGGTAAATGCAGACAACTATAATTGAACAACAATAAAATAATTAAAAAACAATGACTACCCTTTGGGCCTCTTTGTTCATTTTTTCTTTATTTTTTTAGTGGCTCCCTTTATAGCAGATATTAGCGAGTTTTAAAGAGAACACTAAGTTATGAGTAATTCATGAACACTGTCTTTTCTTGTTTGGGTGTTATGGGCTACTATGGGAATGACTGCAAGGGCAACTAACAAGTTAAAATAGGAGGCTTAATTCTCTCTGTGAAAATGCCCAATTTCTTAAGAGTATTTACATGAGAAAACTTGTAAGTAGTTCTCATACTTTGAAATGTAAATAAATCCTTTTGAAAACAAGATAGATCTTTATGAGCCAAAAACACTCATCCCAAAGACTTAGGGGATATCTCTTTGAAATATAAACATTAAGGCAAGAGGCATCACTATTTCTCCCTTTCTGCAGGAGGGCAGGAGTTTGACTTGGTGGGTACCTTGATCCAATTTGGAAAAATACCTCCTGTAATGAAGATATGAGAAGTTTATTTTTTTTCCAATAGCCAATAAGCCAACACAGCTGGTCACCCCAATTACCAGGTAAAGTTAGGATAGACATTTGTGACAAACAGTACAGTCAAGTCTTCTTGAAGACAAGTTATTATCTTGAAAACATGTATGTGATGAATTATATCTGCTTGGCTGTATAAAGGAATGAGTATTTTTTTGTCTTTATGTTCTCCTAGAGGATTGTCTCCGATTCACATCAGGTACTCATTTAATGCTTATTCAATAATAAAAGTATTTTCTTTCTCTATTACCTTTGTGGAGAGGATTTCTGGGTTTGGAGAAGATTTTGTTTTTAATTATATTTCCCAACACAGTATTTTTAAAATAAATAGACACACTTTGAAATAAGTACTATGCATAGCCATCAACCAGGAAACACAGAGAAGGGCAAAAAGTCTCCTATCTGTAATTCAGTCTTTTCAAAGTTTTGTCTATAGATAAGGAAAAACTTGTGTAGCACTGGAAAATCTAACCTATAACATCAAGAAACTTTCTGAGACAAATAGAAAGCCTATTTATCTTCATCATCATGATTCTTTTTCTGAACCTGTAATTATAGTCAGATTAGTTGTGAATAAAGAAGTAAATATAGTTAGTGACAGTATAAAAGGATTTTCAAGGTATAATTAAATAATACATTTCAAGAAGGTCATTAGGTAGCTCCTATTACATCTTTCTGACTTTTAGAGCTTCTGAGAAATGAGACCTCTGTTTCAATAAGTAGAATCCAACAAAAATTTTGCTAAAATGTACCATATAATGCCATTTCCTAATCAATGTTTTTATTACTATGTCCATGAGACTATATGCATACTTCCCCACTAAGTGAAAGAGAGTGGCGAATAGTATAAAAATATGGTTTGGTATTTATTTAACTGTTTCTACTATTGATACATAAACAAAGTATTTAATTAAATTAAACAGACATGTATGACATGACAATTATGAAATGGTGAACATGGATAATACTTAGTTGTAATGCAGCCATAGGAGTGGAGAATGGCAGAGACAAGCAGGAAAAAAGGGCTGTGTGTGTCCAGCATTGATAAATTTTTAGTGAGAATTTTTCATGTGGGACTCTCCCAAGAAAGCTATCTTTCTAATCACAACCATAATAAAATAATGGTATATAATAACCTCATTGACATAAAATAGGGAATCAAGAGATCACAATATAATTATGCTTTCTTATAATCATGTAATAATTAAATAATATATTTACAGAGAGATACAATGTTCATCTATTATATCTTCCTGACTGAATGAAAGATTCTGAAAAATGGGTGCTATGTATTAATAGAATTCTGGTCTAAACCTGTCATTTACAGATATTGAGTGAGTAGATCCTGAACATGGCCCATGCTAGCTGACACTGAAGAATCTTGGGAGGAGTAGTAGTCTGGAAAATTTAATTATTAATAAATTTTCTCAAATAAGGGATGTTATATTCTTTTGTAAACTAGCATGGACTGACCAACAAGGTTATAGAACCTGAGAAGACAAAGGAAAAGGAAGCTTAGAGCTAACAAATAGATATAATCACCTCAGAGTGTACTGACTATTTCCAGAATAAAGTGTCATCAGTAAAAGACTGATGGACCTCATTACTTCTCTGGGACCTCAGACCTGGTTAATTTGTGTTCAGGGCCTAACAATACATTTCACATAGGGAGCTGTCTCTTCTCCCCCAAGCAGAAATGTGACTCTTGTTTTTTAGTACTTAGTCTAGGATAGGTATTCTCCATGGACTACCCTTGCTGACATCTCTTGAAGGCATCTGAAGAGTGCACCGACACTATATGTTTGAACAGCACTAAGTACAGTTTCACAGGGAAGCATTGGGTGTTTGCACTTTCTCAGCACCTCCATGGTTGGTGTCATGTCTGCCTGCATCACATCCATCTCACTCAGTGAGGGTATTGTGACTGGCAGTTTTGCTCCTTAACCCAATTTATCTATCAGTTTAGGGATGGTGAATCTCAGAGTGGGGTTAGGAGTGGCAGCAGTGTGACACCTCTGCTGATACAGGTTCTGGGGCCTGGCTCATACACAGTTAGGGACAATTGGATGTGACATTAAAGTTGTAGATTCTGGATGAGATAAGAATACAAGGCCTGTGTGGTAGTCCCCTTGCTTTTCTGTTTGTCATGGTACACCTCTAATCTCTAGTATTTCTAAGTTATAAAAAATTCACCAGAGGAATCACCCTATTCCTACAGCCCAGTTGGCCTCTGTAGCTTATAATAACGAAATGATAATTATCTCTCAGCTCCCATGGAGCAGGAGGTGTTGAGTATATTTGTCCCTTCCCTATTTTTATACTTCCTTACCTATTATTCTCCAATGAAAATTATACTTCACTCTGATGAAAGCCCAAACATTAAATAGGACCCAATGAATTTGATCTTAACCAACCAATTATGTATAATTCAACATAATTCTTAATAGAAGTGTTTGGGTAAATATCACAAAGCCTTGCAAATGTGGGAAAAAGAGAAGAAATCATGACTTTTCATAAGGAAAACAGTGTAGAAAAAGGAGGACATACCTACTTTCTGGGCTATAGTTGGTTCTCTCCTAAAATATCAGAAATCAATCAAACACATTTGCCACAGTAAAGCAACGCCATGTTTTCTTTGAAGATACATACCTGACCTATGTGGGAAATTTACTTACCTTTTATTGTCAAAACTTGGTCCATTTCTTACCAAATAAATTTGATCTTAGAGTTTGTTTGCCTCCTCTTTACTCTAGGTTACATTATAAACCTTTTCATACAAAAAAGATAAGTGGAATTATGCCCAGAATCCTTTTATTTTATCCATACATATCTTTCTCATTAAGGAGTGAATGATGGATGTTTCAGTTTTCAAACGCTGATGTAATGTGCTCTTATACACTAATTCATGTTTATGTTAACTATTTATTTCTTAGGACAAAGTTAAGGTGTCTCTATTTTCTGGGTAAAGTTGTACTTTGAATCTTTTAATTATAATAAAAAGGAACATTTTAGGATAATAAGAGACATAAACCTGTCAAAAGGACTGTATTTACCCTTTTATTTTCTTTTGATTTCAATAGAAAGAATGTACTTAAATAAAATCTACACTCTTTTAATCACTCTGTATGACAGGAGGATATTTTGCTTGTCAGAGAATCGTCAACCCCCAACCTGGCATTGTTCCTTTGTAATTAAGGGCTGACAAGAAGAGAGCACCAAGGCGTGGGCAGACTATCTAGGCTATATTGATCTAAGAAAATAGAGAGGGTGTCTTATTTGCTTTTATTTTGTATCTTAGAGAGAAATAGCCATCACTTAACTCTACCCACAACTTTAACCAATAGAACAATTCTATTAACCACTCTCATGCAAAATTCCTTCTCTTACTAAGGGATGTGTCTCTCTAAGTGGATTATAGAGATAAACATTCAAGTAGGCCATTCATCTGCATTATTTATTTTCTATACTGCCTTTAACTTATGAAGAAGGACATGATTTTAATTGGAATAATGACCACAGTTCAGTAGTCATTTCTGTTACCTTCAAAAGGAAGCATCATTGCATGTGGATGCTAATGAGATAAAGTCTCAGGCGCAATTCTCCGAGGGTCTACCACAATCTATTTAACAACTATATTTACTTTTACCTGAATAGTATAAATTGTGTTATTGTCAATAAAATTTTTGATTATCTTTATAATGTCCTGAATTTTTTGAATGATTTTGGAATATTATTCTAAACAGAATCTTCAAGCAAGTAGATCTCTACAACAATCAGGCCCCAAATTCTAAAGTTCTGTTACCAGTTTAGCATGATGGTTCACAAAAAAATAATTTTTGTATGGTGGTGTTACGTTATTCTAAGACCTTACACTAATGACTGCAGGGGGTATAAAATGATCAAGACACCATCATTGTATCCCCTATATCTGAATCTAAGAAAAAATTATACAAGTACAGAAATGACTTTAGTAATATTTAGAATCATATCTGTGTGTGCTATATTTGCAATAAATATCTACACACAAACACAAAGTTGTTTTGTTTTGTAATTATTCAGAAAGGAAAAAATGGCATCCTAGAGGCATTTATGTGGTCACAAATCTCCTGATGAATAGTTAGTTAATTAGTTAAGTTATTTACTTGTTTGGGGGCTTAAAAAATAGGTATTTTTCATTAGGGATGATTTGGTAAAAAATTGCATTCTTTTTTAAAGGAAAAATGGCCAAAAGTTATAGGGGTACAAAAGCCCAGTGTTTCTTTTGGGAAAAGCAGTAAGCCAGTTTAGCTAGAGTTTAGAGTTGTAGAATAAAACACCCAGAAAAAAAAAAGCTTGGATCTTTGAAATAAAGGGAGTCATTAAATACAAAGAGAAGGTGTTTACATCTGATTTCAGAAGTTTTGGTAAATTATAAATATTGTTGAGCAAGGAATTAACAAGACTGAACTATACATAATGAAAATATTCTCACAACAGGTAGTAAGTGAAGGCATGCCAAAATAGAAGTTGGATTGAATAGTGTCTCACAAAAATCAGTACTACCCTGAACCTCAGAATATGACCTTATTTAGAAGATGTTATTAATTTAGGATCTAGAAATGAAATCATCTTGGGTTTACAGTAGATTCTAAATGTCATGAACAGAGTTCTAATAAGAAGAAGAGAAGACAAAGAGAGATAGAGGACAAAATAACCTGAAATAGAGGTAGAGATTGGAATGATGGATCTACAAGCCAAGCTATGTGATGGATTACTTGTAGCCACTGAAAGCTAGAAGACAGGCAGGAGATAATTTCTCTCACAGAGACCTCAGAAGGAACCAACATTGCTGGCACCTTGATTTCACTTCTGTCCTCATGAAATAATAGACAATAAGTTCTGTTTTAAGCCCCCCAATTTGTGGTACAGTAATTTGTTTTGGCATCCCCAGAAGACCAATACAAGGGTCTAAGCAGACACCCAAGTGAAGCTTAATGAAGGTAGAAAGTTGAGAAGGAGGAAGTGGAGACAGGATTCACCATAAAGCTCTTGTATTGGAGACCCTAATTTGCACAGCCTCCTCCATGGCCTGCACCAAATTGTGTATGAATAATTTGGAAGTATTTGTTTAAATAAAACTGCCATATAATATAAATTACTAATTGTATAAAGGCTAGACTAGCCCCCAATATAAATACCAGTCTCCATGCTAAAAGACAGAAAACAATTTACACAATTTTTCAAAAAGGGTATTTTCAGTTTCTTAAACATAAAAAAAGACAACCACTTACCTGTATATATGACATAGCAACTAATCTATTCACATAAGTTGCCATCTAAGAGACAGTCCATTGTTACCAGTCCAATCATCTAAGAGGATGGTGGTATCCTTTATAGGAATTGGCAAATTTAAACTTAGAAAAGGAGCTCTCTTCAAAGTAAATAAAAACCATACTTTCTAATAAATTTTATTCTATTT
>PVKM010028848.1:0-18064 GCA_004027735.1 Carollia perspicillata
TCCCTCCCTCTCTCTCCCCCTCTCTCTCTCTCTCTCCTCCCCCTTCCTCTCTCTTTAAGATCAATAAACATATCCTGGTGTGAAAATTAAAAATAATAATTAAAAAATAGAACAGAACAGAAAAACTCAGAGGCTGGGCAGATAAGTCCATGGCCAGGGTTGGGAGTGGGCAGTAGGGCATGGGAGAACAAAAACAAAAGGGCAGCTTACATACTTGTACACACACCTAGATATGGTATTCATACATATAAAAATATATGCTCTTCACACACCCTCCTCCTGCCAAGTGCCCCAAGAGCCAGTGGTGGTGCTGGTGGGCATGGGTGAGCAGGTGGGACCCTGTTAAACACGCACTGTAAGGCCTGTGTGCATACCCACACACACTGCAGACACAGCACGCTCCCCTCAGGCACTGTGCACAGGCTCAGCCAGGAACAGACAAAAGGGGGCCCTCTCTAAAGTGTCCCCTCCAGGTCACTCTGAGTCATACCTTTTGCTGAGGAAGAAGGGGCTGGAGAAAAGAAAAAGGCAGGAGTCTGGTGGCTTTTATCTGATTTTGCCCCCAAAGACTTAAACCCAACCCATCTCAGGGAGGCGCGTCAGCTGTGACCGAGCCTAAGGCTGGTGGATCACAGGGTGAGGGCTGCTTCTGTGGAGAGGAACCGATATCTGTGTGTGTGCACCCGTGGGACTGTTACCAAAGTCTATCTAGTCCACCACAGCCAGGAAATTTTATAGTTTTGCATTATTGTTGACTTTTTTGTGTGATGTCTACATAACCTAAACCTGGGAGGGACCCCCAAAAAGCTAAATTGTGAGCTGTCGTATGTGTCAGTTTGAAAGTTGGTTCAGGGTCTATAGACAGAATAACCATGCTAAAGGTTAAGAAAATTTTTGTTCCATTTGCATTGTGTGTGTGTGTGTGTGTGTGTTTGATGACTTAAAATTGTTTGCTTCCTGCTTCCTGGTCTCAGAGCTTGGTCTGGGACTGGGGGACATAAGCCTCAATGCTGTCCACACTCCCTGTGACTGAACCCTGCCTCACAGAAGCTGCCTGCTTGGCCGCAAGAAGTGTCTTGCAGACTCCCCAATGCTGCTTGTCCCTAGGGTCAGAGGACTTAACGGTGTCTCACCGCTGGCTTGGATTTGGTTGGCTTCTTTGGGACCAGAAGGGGTAGTTTCTTTTCTTCCTTCCTCTTCTCAGGGGTCTCCACTAGGTGCCAGTTATTGGGCTTGAGGTGGTAGAGTTCATCAAACTTCATGCTGATGTCCTTGATGGACAACTATAGCAGGTCCCAGACCCCTGCCAGGCCCTGGGCTGCTGGACGTGGGTTGGCGTCAGGGTTCAGATTTTGCTCACGGAGGTTCCAGAACTGCTGGAATCTCTGGGACACTGCCCAGAGCTCCGAGGACATTTCCTAAGACTTCTTCAGAGAGGTTGTTCTCTTTGGTCTCCTTGTCCACTTGGCAGGACCAGTCTTCAGCTGCTTTGTTTCTGCCTACAGCAGCTCTAAGAACCAGTAGCCATCTGCCCGCAGGCCCGGGCTGTGCTGGCTCTGCTGGAAAGCTGGAGATCTCAAGCCAGGGGTCAGGTGGGGACAGCAGCAATGTCTCTAGGGCAGGGTCACTGTTGTCTCCACAGGAGTGGTAGTACTTGATCTGGGCGTCCAGAGGGCAAGTGTGCTGATGGAGTTGGGGTGGAAGGTGCAGATCAAAAGGCTCCTCTTGGATGACTTACAGCTCAGGTCATAGTCATTCTGGGTATCTGAGCTGGTGTCCCATCTGGAGGACATGCTGTGAGAGGGAATGCCATTTCGCTGCTCGTGGTCTACCTGAACCCCAGTGGACTGGAATTTGATGGCGGGACTGGGCTCCTCTTTCGGCACTGGCTGAATGCAGTCAACTTATATTGCTCAAGATCAGTGATTTTCAGCTGGTGTGCAGCAAGAATTTTTAAAGCATGCAGTACCTGACTATTTAGTCAGGGGCACCTCTTTTCCCTTTGATTGTCAAATTAAAAAAATTACAACAACCAACACAACAATAGCCGTCTGGTGTAAATGAATCAAAATTACACCTATTTTTGGTCAGATTGGCAAAAAATATATTTTTTGGTGTGCTGCCGAATTTTAGTAATTAGTTTATGTGTGCCATCAGATGAAAAAGGTTGAAAATCACTGCTATAGATGACAGTTTCCTTTTGGGTATGGCCTCAGGGTGGGCTTCGGAGCTGGTCAGCATCCCTTGTCCGCTCTTCAGAGCTGCAGGTTTTAGGAGTGGTTCTGGGGCCTTGGAAGCTGTGGTGACTCTGCCCCATGTCACAGTGGGAGGTCAGGCACTGCTGTCCAGGGTGTCCCACAAGCTGCTCAGGCCCAACTGACTTATCACCTTGCTCTTGTGCTCCTGGCTGTCCAGATAGGTGTCCTGGGCAGACCTGGTACTGCTCTGGATGGTGACTGAGATGAAGAGCTTTGATGAGGTGTTCGGAGGGGATGGTGGTGGGGTGTCCTTATACGCCATCAGGCATGATGATCACGAAGCATACGCCTGTTGTTGCTGAGAGTACCGGTGCTCAGTGGTGGGGAGAGCTACCTCTATATATTTTAAACCATGAGTTCACACTGATAATTCCAATTTCAGTATGATGTTAAAGGGCCATTAGTGATCTTCTTCCTTTCCCTATGTGTAACTCTCACAGTGAAGATATCCTCAATATTTTCTTAGCGAATCAATTCCTCCTTATTCTCCAAAGTGACTAATTGCCTGTATCCATGATGCCTCCTCCCCAGGCAAGCGCTCTCCTCTCCCCACTCACACTCCCACAACCTGCACCCAGTCGACACTGCCCTTCATCCCCCTTCCCTGTGGACACCTACCTGCTCGACCCCACCTAATGGTTTCTGGACTGAATTATTCAGAAAGAGAGGGAGTCAGGAGGACAGGAAGGCAAGCAAGTAGATAGCAGCCAGGTAGTCGGGCAGGCTCATGTATTTACCTTTGAATAAAACTTTCAGGTAAGGATATTTTAACCCAAAACAGAACTATAAGAGTGAAAAATGTTGGATGTTCTGACAAGCCAGTGGAGTTTATAGTTTAGAGGAAGCAAACCCTCATGACAATTTTTAAATAATAAGGTAAATATAAATACTTATAATGTGTTAGGTTTTTTTCTTCTAAATATTTGTGCCCATAATTTTTAAATTAAAATAAACCACTTAAACTAGAGCCCTGCTATTCAAGGTGTGATCCACCAGCATCTTTTGGGACCATGAAAGAAATACAGAGTCTCAAGCCCCGCCCTAGCCCCACTGAATCAAAATCTGCATTTAACAAGATCCCCCATGTGATTCATCTGCACTTTAACTTTCAAAAATCACCAAGTTCAGACATTTATCAGTTAGTAGCAACATTCGTCTTGGTCTCTCCTACAAAATGGAAGAAGTAAAAGTCCATCTCCTCTATCTAGCCCCAGAAGTTGGAGATAAAAGTAGTATTTACTTTTAATACTTTTTAATACTTTAATAAATACTACCTCTGTCTCACCTCATGTAGTGTTATTAATATTCATTCACTTCCTTCTTCCCTTCTTATCTGCCTTTCTCCCCTGCTCCCTTCTCTCATTTTAAACATCTAGTTTCCCTAAATAGGTGGTAAACACCTTTGGAATAGGAACTATTTACCCTGTAAGTTTACAGTTTAGTAGCTAGATACCAAAAAGTCTGGCCAGTGATTTACAAACTAACTTCCGAGAGAACTATATTTAAAGAGTACACTGAAGTAAAACCCGGTTAGATTGCTGTGCTTTGAACATTAGCTTCGAATGAGAGAATCAAATTACATTCCATTATTTTTCTTACTGCAAACTATCAACAGTTCAGTTCTGAAATCAGAGAGACCTTGGTTAAGATATCAGTCTACGACTTGCTGGCTGTGTAAACTTGGGGACATCTCTTAAACTCTCTGAATTCCCCCTTCAATTTTTGGAATGCTTAAGGTCATGAGCTTTGAAAATAGAAAGCCTAACTTTGAATCTTGCTTCTTCCTCTTAGCTGTGTAGACTTGGGCAAGCTATTTAACTTTTGATACTCAATGAAATATAGGCCTCCTTCAGAGGTTTACCATGGGAAAATGAATGTCAAATACTTAACTCAATGCCTGGGCACAAAGTGTGTATTTAATAATTGTCAACTGAATGTTCTTGTCTTGGTTTTGAAATAAAGATAATTATATACAGTAAGGGTTGTTGTGAGAGCTTGGACGAGATAACACAGGACCCAAAAAGTGTCTGGCAGAAAGTAAGTGCTCAGTAAATATTAGCTTTGATTGGCTCATAGGGTTGTTGTGAGGATCCAGTGGAATAAAATCATGTGATACTCATGATCATTATTGTCCCTGTAATTAGGGGGTAAGTCTCACCTCGGCTTTCAGAGAATTTTGACTATCCTGTAACTTGCAATTTTTTAAAGCCATTCTACATTGTACTTAATTCCCTTGCTTATTCTTTATTTATATGTTATGATACTAGAGAAGGCAGCAGCTGAGCATTTCCACTTGGATCTAGCTTGGTACTGCTCCTCTGATCCTAAGATCCTGCCCCTGAAATGGCCAGCACCATCCAGTACTTCCCAGATGAGTGGATGGATTTGAACTGCAAAAGGGAAAAAGGAAAGCAGGTGAGAAGTGTTCCAATATCTTCAAGATAAACAGCAAGGACTATACCTGCCTAGGAAATAACTTCTTAAAAGACCGTGCAAAGGATAAAAGGGAGAGCAGTGAAAAGAGTAGTATCCAATTGCTATGGCAACTGGAATTTTGCAAATAAATACTTCAATGCAGCTTGTTTCTGAAACAAACTGACCTGTTCTTTCTGTTATTTGGTCTCTCTTCTGCTTCCTTGTCCTCATTAGTGTACACCCCTTCCTATCATACTTTGGAATGAAAAGAAAAGTACTCCTTGAGCCATATTATCCACCCCACCAAATAAGATAAAATCTAGCAATGCATTGTTCATACACACCCTGAGACAGGAAGTGTCCTGTGATATATCAGGAGCTCTGTCCCTTCATGTGAATCATCACTTGTGCTCCCGAGAGGTATGGTAAGCCAGGGACCTCTCTAAAATCCTGACGGTCAAAGCAATAGCTTTCTTGTGAGTCACCAGATTTCTTTAAGCTTCCTTTTCCTAGTGTGCTTGAGGGAAATGCTGCTCTAAATTATAGGGAATGTGGGCAAGATTTGGGTCATTTGTATTCATATTCAACTGACCCAGTTTGGACCCAGTGTCCCTGTCTAGCCTATGCTCTCACTGGTCTCCTGCGCTGTAGCCAAACACGTCTACTTGTTCCTGGCACACACACTTTTGTGCCTTGGCTCTTGCTGTTCTCTTTGCCTGGAATGTCCTCTCCCCCTTCCCTCCATTTCCTCCTATTTTATCAGATCCTCATGTGTTTTCTTATATGTCTCAAATCAAACAGCACCTCTTCCACAAAGCCTTCTCTGATTTCCACAGCTAGTAGAGATCTTGCTTTTCTTATTTGTGTTCTGGTATTCGGAGTTTTTGTGTGCATCTTTCATTCTCCCATGCCCTCACAGAAGGGATTAAGTCCTTTGTATATTCTCCTTGATTCCCCATAGCATTCCAAACTATAATGGCCTTTTCACTTACATGTATCCCTCCCCAACCAACCCATGACTTATAAGCTTTTTGATACTATGGGGTGTGTCTTATTCCTTGTTACACCCAGCACCTAGCTCATTGCTTGGCACATAGTGCTCAAGAAATATTGGTTGAAGTAATGAATAAAAGCAGATGCTTTGTTGGAAATGAAATAGATTAATTTGTATTATGAAACTTTAAGTTCATGGGAAAAGTATAGTATTGAGTAAGTTATAGGTGCATGGAATTCATTCCTTCATTAATCAGTAGAGAACCAGGCAAACTAGAATCTTGACTTCATGGAGCTAATGTTTCAGCAGGGCATGCAGAGAATTTACAAACAAATAAATAAGTTCAGATTGAGACAATTGTCATGAAGAAAATAAATAAGACAATAAAATAGAACCATTTAAAATACAAGGGGGCACCCCAAAAAAACAGAATTTATTTATAAAAAATTGTGTATTTATTCTTATATGTTTAAACTTTAGTCACCTGTAGAATACTCTCCATTTGATGCAAAACACCTATGGAGACATTTTTTCCACTGCTCAAAAC
Source organism: Carollia perspicillata (assembly GCA_004027735.1). Taxonomy (NCBI): domain Eukaryota; kingdom Metazoa; phylum Chordata; class Mammalia; order Chiroptera; family Phyllostomidae; genus Carollia; species Carollia perspicillata. The sequence goes on from PVKM010028848.1 coordinate 6,215, forward strand.
ATTTTTTGAAGTCATCAATTTTGATGCCTTTTAGTGCTTCTGCCATTTTTTGTTTCACCTCTTCTACATCAGCAAAACATTTCCTTTCAAGGACTTTTTTCATTGGGGAAACAAAGAAAAAAGTCACTCCAGGCCAGATGGGGTGAATAAGGAGGATGGGGCACAGGGGTCATTCTGTTTTTGGTCAAAAACTGCTCAATATTCAGCGTGGTGTGGGCAGGTGCACTTGTAAATTGTCCATCATGAAATGGGAAAATTCATTGAGTTTTCTAAAAAAAATTCACTGAGGCCAAACACAGCCTTTTACAACAACACCAGCTGGTACACTGACATGGATGGGTTCTTCGAACACTCACCTAATGGGAGAAGCCTGTACTACAAGGGACTCTCCCTCCAGAAGATAATTTTGGTTTTTTTGGGTCCCCTTTCATAGGTATTATTTCAAGTGTTATTTATAGAATTTCTCAATCTCTGTATTCTTGTCATTTTGAACAAGATCACTTTTCTTGCAGGAGGTGACCCTGTGCATTGTAGGATATTTAATAGCATCTCTGGCCTCTATCCACTAGATGCCAGTTACATATAATCCCTCTTGTTGTGACAATCAAAAATGTATTTAGACATTACCAACTCTCTTGGCGGGGGCGCAAAAGTACTACCAACTAAGAACCACTGTGTTAAAGTAACAAACATCTTTGAGTTGTGACATGAACTGACACCTGAAAAGCAATACAAAAAGAAACCTTCAAAACTGGTGCAGTGTATTCCAGGTGGGAAAGTAGACTACAGCACCAAAAACAAACACACACACAAAAAAAACCATACAAAAAATACAAACAAACTCCTCCCCCCAAACCCACAAAACAATAGTAGTTGAAAATAATGAGTGTGGAGGGGAATGATATTTAATGTGATTAGAGAGGAAGTCCAGGGCTCAATATGAAGTTGTCATATAAGGAAGCTTAGATTTCATTTTAAAGCAATTGAGGCCACTAAGGATTTTAAACAGAGATGTAACATGCTCTGAGTCGTGTTTCTAAAGATCACTCTGACTATAATGTGGCAAATGGGTTGGGCAAGAGTAGATGCAAGGAGACCAATGAGCAGGCTGTTGGAACAATCCGGGTGAAAGATGATGAGGCTTTAGTCTGGGATAATAGCAATGGTAATGGTGATAAGTGAACGGATTCATGATATCAAAGTAGTATAAGACAAATGCTACCACATAAAAATAAACACAACCCGCTCAGGACAGAACAACCTATTAAGTGGTAAACTAAGTTCCTTTCTCTGCCTCTCATAGGTCTGCATCGTCTATTGTCTCCATTTTCTATGCAAATGAGTTTCTGTGCATCCACAAACTTTAGCTTGCACATGGTTTTGATTTACTGTGTCCTAGCTTCTACAGTACTTTTTTGTTCAAGCACCCACCATTTACTAATTGCCTCATTCTCTCAGCTTCTCAACTCCAAATTGCTTTGAGAAGGAATCTCACTGGTCTAGTTTGTGTAACATTGCCCTCTTTTCTAGGGGGCATGGAAAGAACAAGTTCACTAAAAATGGAAAACGAGTGAGAAGACGACAATTGGCACATCTACTGGAGATGGTAGGTTTTTAAAAAAAATCTGTGCTAATTTTTAAAGGTATACTTTTAAATGATTTTATTTATTTATTTTTAGAGAGGGGAAGGGAGGGAGAGAGAGGGAGAAAAACATTAATGTATGGTTGCCTCTGGAGCACCCCCTTCTGGGACCTGGCCCACAACCCAGGCATTTGCCTTGACTGGGAATTGAACTGCTAACCCTTTGGTTCACAGACCAGCACTCAATCCACTGAGCAACACCAGCCAGGGCTAAAGATATTTTTAAGTTATAGTAAAATACATACAACACAAAAATACATGTAATACATATATAGTAAAATACATATATACACGTATACATATAACACAAAGTTTGCCATTTAACCATTTTTAGGTGTGAAATTCATTGTAATTAAGCATATTCACAATGTTATGCAGCCATCACTGACATGCATTTCCAGAACTTTTTCATCATCCGAAACTGGACCTCTGTTGCCATTAAGTGAAAAATTCCTCTTTCTCCCCTTCTTTCAGCCCCTAGTAACGTTTATGATACTTTTGTCTCTACACACCCTAGTTACCTCATATGAGTGGAATCATACAGTATATCTGTTCTGTAGTGGCTGGTTTATTTCATTTAGCATCATGTCCTCAAGTTCATTCATGTTGCAGCCTGTATCAGAATTTCACCCTTTTTTTTCAAGCTGAGAGTTCCATAGTATGTCATATTTTTTAGTGGAATTTGGATTGTTTCCAATTTTTGGCTATTTTGAATACTGCTGCTATGAACATAGGTATACAAATATCTGTTAGAGTCCTTGTTTTCAATTCTTTTGGGTACACACCTAAAAGTGGAATTGTTGCATCATATAGTTCTAAGTTTAATTTTTTAAGGAACTGCCAAACTTTTCCATGGTGGTTATACTATTTTTTATTCTCACAAGTAATGCACCAATAATTGTTGTTTCCTTTTTTCCTTTCTTTTTATAATAGCCATTCTGGGTGTGAAATGGAACATTTGTGCATCTTTCTTTTTTTTTTTTTTTTGAAGAAATCGGCATTTCTTCAAAAAAATAGGTAGGAAGGTAGAAAATCCAAGCTGCCATAGGTCTGTCACTAGTAAGGAAGTTTAGAATCCTTCAAAAGATGAGAGGGAGACAGAAGTCTCAGAAACTCAGCTGTCTGAGCTGAGCAAGTAATTTAAACCAAGAAAAAAATGAGGACTGATGTCATCATAAAGAAACTATTACCCTGGCTGGTATAGCTCAGTGGATTGAGCGCAGGCCTGCAAACCAAAGAATCGCGGTTCGATTCCCAGTCAGGGCACATGCCTGGGTTGCAGGCCAGTTCCCAGCAGGGGACCCATGGGAGGCAACCATACATTGATATTTCTGTCCCTCTCTCCTTCCCTTCCCCTCTAAAGATAAATAAATAAAATCTTTAAAAAAGAAACTATTAGAATTAGTAAAAAGATAATTTCCAGAAGGATATGAAGGCTATTGATAACCATATTTTAACTAGAAGTAAGCTTGAAGAGAAGAAGAAGTTAAGTTCAATTTAGAACATGGGACCAGAAATCATAAAATGCTTGGAATAACCACTGCATGGAGAGGACGGGATGGCAAATGGGCAAAGATTTTTGATTTCTAAATTCATGAAGAAGATCTTAGTTGTATTTTTGGAATATGACTTTGCTTTTTATTGAGATATATTTGTCATATAACATTATATTAGTTTCAGGTGTATGACATAATGATTCAATATTTGTATATATTGAAAACAATCACCACAATATATCTGATTAACATCCAATACCATGGAATTACATTTTTTTCTTGTGATGAGAACTTTTAGGATTTATTCTTTTAGCTACTTCCAAACATATAAAACAGTATTATTAACTATAGTCACCATGTTTCACATTACATGCCCAGGACCTACTTATTTTGTAACTATGAGTCAGTTCTTGGGGGGTGGGATTTGTTTTATTTTGCTTTTTTAAAGAGTCCACATATAAGTGAGATGATACAGTATTTGTCTTTCTCTGTCTCACCTATTTCACTTAATACCCAAGGACTATCCATGTTGTTGTAAATGGTAACATTTTCTACATTTTATTTTATTTATTTAATTTTTTTTAAAGATTTTATTTATTTATCTTTAGAGGAGAAGGGAAGGAGAGAGGGAGAGAAATATCAATGTATGGTTGCCTCTCATGTGTCCCCTGCTGGGAACTGGCCTGCAACCCAGGCATGTGCCCTGACTGGGAACTGAACCGCGGTTGTTTGGTTCACAGGCCCTCACTCAATCCACTGAGCTACACCAGCCAGGGCACATTTTTTATACCTGAATAATATTTTATTGTGTGTGTATGTATACAAATACACACACACCTATGTACACACAGAGTCTGGCACAAATAGTGCCCCCTTTTTTATTATAAAATCTTTTATTACAGAATCATAAGCAGGTAATTCTATAACATAACAATATCACACTCAAGCACCTCATATGACATTTTAGGTGAACTGTTCCAATTGCTGTCCATCTCATGCGAGACATTCACGTAGCCTACCAACCACTCAAGCAGGCATTACTTCTGCTGGACCCCGTATCTATATGTATAATACAGGATGGAGCAAAAGTAGGTTTACAGTTGTGAGTACATGAAACAAGGGTTTATTCTTGTATTATTTATTAATAATTGTATTATTTTTCATACAAATAACTGTAAACTTACTTTTGCCCCACACCATATGTGCATATACTCCACTTTATTTATTGATCCATCCATCAGTGGATGTTTTGCTTAGTTTGCTTCTGTGTCTTGACTATTGTAAATAATGCCGCAAGAAACATGGGGACACATATCTTTCGATTTATTGTTTTTGTTTTCTTCTGATAAATATTCAGAAGTGGAGTTGCTAGATCATATGGTCTATCTTTAATTTTCTGAAGATCCTCCATACTGTTCTCCACAGTGGCTGCAGCAGTCTGCATTCCCACCAACAGAACACTGGGGCTCCTTTCTCTGCACATCCTCTCCAGACGTGTTATTTTTTTCTTTTTGATGACAGCCATTCTAATGGGAGTGAGGTGATAGCTCATTGTAGTTTTGATTTTCATTTCCTTGGTGATTAGTGATGTTGAGCACTTTTTCATGTACCTGTTGGCCATCTGTATGTCTTCTTTGGAAAATGTGCATTTAGATTTTTTGCCCATTTTAAAATTAAATTGTTTGGTGTTTTGCTCTTTAATTGTATGAGTGCTTTATATATTTTGGATATTAACCCTTTATCAGATATATGATTTGCAAATATTCTCTCCTATTCCTTGCATAGTTTTTTGATATTGTTGATGGTTGCCTTCGCTGTGCAGAGGGTTTTTTAAAAATTCGATGTAGTTCTACTTATTTTTTTTGCCTTTATTTTTGGTGTGAAATCTAAACCTCAATGCCAAGACTGATGTCTAGAAGCTTATCACCTACATTTTATTATAGAAGTTTTATGTTTTAGGTCTTATATTCAAATCTTTAATCTGTTTGGGGTTAAATTTTTATGTGTGGTTTACGATATCAGTCCAGTTTTATTCTTTTGTACATGGTTGTCCAGTTTGCCCAGCACCATTTGTTGAACAGACTGTCCTTTTCCCCTTGTGTATTCTTGGCTCCTTTGTCATTAATTAATTAACCATATATGCAGAGCTAACTTCTGGGCTCTTTATACTGTCCATTGATTTATGTTTCTATTTTAATGCCAATGCAGTGTGATTTTTATTACTAAGTCTATAAATATAGCTTGAAATTAGGGAGTGTGATGTCTCCACCTTTGTTCTCTTTTTCTTCAAGATTGCTTTGGCTATTTGTAATTCCATACAAATTTTAGGATTATTTGTTCTGGTTCTGTAAAAAAGAAAATGCCATTGGTATCTGTTAGGGATTGCATTGAATCTGTAGATTGCTTTGGGTACTATGGACATTTTAATGATATTAACTCTTTTAATCCATGAACATTGAATATCTTTCCATTTACTTATATCCTATTCAATTTATTTCATCAGTGTCTTATAGTTTTCAGTGTACAGGTCTTTAACCTCCTTGGTTATATTTATTCATAGGTATTTTATCTTTTTGATGCAGTTATAGGTGGGGTTGTTGTCTTAATTTCTTTTTTGATAGTCTGTTATTAGTGTATAGAAATGCAACTGATTTTATATATTGATTTTGTATTCTTCAAATTTACTGAATTTGTTTATTCATTCTAACAATTTTTTGTGGAGTCTTTAGGATTTTTTATATATAATACACAAGGTCTGTCTGTGCAGAAAAAGTCCAGCCATTGTTAATATAATGAGAACGGTTTGTGCCACATTGATGTAACCTGGCAGCCAAGATGAGTGGACTGGAATGCATATGCTTGAACAATGACGACTTCACTGTACTAGTCAGTGGGGGGCAGTAGATGCCACTGAGTGAGCATATGTGCTGTGTGGCCATCACATTCAAAATGATTGAGCAGGTAGAGCAACAGATCTGAATCAGATTTTATGTTAAGCTTGAACATTCCTCTGCAGAAACTGTTGGGATGATTTAGAAGGCTGCAGCCTTCTAAAAGTTGCTATGAGCAACTGGTGATTGGCAGCTTCGTCATGACAGTGTGCCTGCTCATGCGTCATGTCTCCTGCAGAGTGTTTTGGTGAAACATCAAATCACCCAGGTGACTCAGCCCCCTACAGCCCAGATTTGGCACCCTGTGACTTCTGGCTTTTCCCAAAACTAAAATCACCTTTGAAACAAAAAAAGATTTCAGGCCATCAGTGAGATTCAGGAAAATATGACAGGGTAGCTGATGGTGATTGGGAGAACTGTGTGAGGTCCCAAGGTGCCTACTTTGAAAGAGAATATTATCATCTTATGTACAATATTTCTTGTATCTTATATCTTCTTTGATAAATGTCTTGGGGGGTGGGCTGGGATGGGAGTAAAAGGCAGAAAACTGTACTTGAACATTTTTTTTAAAAAGCTCAGTAATTTTTGAGAGTGTAAAGGGTCCCTGAAACCAAAAATTTGAGAACCACTGGTCCAGTAGAATTATTATTAAAATTTTGTGTTTATTATTAAAAGAAAAAAAAATAAATGTCTCTATTTTTTCATATTACATGGCTGGGTACCTTCTGGACAGACCTATTGAGGTATAATTTGATACCAAGTAACTGAGAAAAATAGAAAATCCACAGTCTTGATTTATGAGCTTTGAAAATTTTGAAAATGTCCAGAAAGCCATTGAAGATATGAATGGAAAAGTACTTAATGGAAATTAAGTTTATGTTGGTACAGCACAGAACAAAGTAAACAGACAGTCTAAATTAAAGCACAAATTTGAGCAAATAAAACAGGGTAAACTGTAAGGATGCTAATTTTTATGTGAAACAGTCTTGAAGACAGGATTGATAATAAGTGACTGAGGAGAGAATTCTACCTCTTTGGCACAATAACTAGTGTCAGGGTGATGATGGGGCCTGGCCATGGCAAAGACGAAGCCTTTGCCTTACATCTCCCCAGGACGCTAATAAAGCTGTCGTGACATTTAATGGAAGAACTGTGGTCAGCAAACCACCATATGTGGCTATTGCACAAAGCAAAGTGGAGCGTCAAGCTCTTCTCACCAACAGCTTTATGTTGAGAATGGCAGCTATGAGAGTTGGAGGCAGTCCTATACTCAGCTCTCAAAAAGCGGCAGCGACATCAGCAAGTAACTTTATATCAATTCTTCCTCAGCTTTAATATGGAAGTACACATCTTGATAAGCCCGTGGTCAGGGCCAAACCTCATCTATCTCAGAATATACATTGTGCTACCTACTCAGCTGTAGCAACACTTAAGCCATAATTTAGCACCTGCAGACTACTGCAAGTTCCAGGAGTCAAATCAGCCTATCAGATCACTGGTACAACTACCCAGACCTTAGCTATTTACCCCCAAATTTCTACCTCTGGACCATGTCCACATGAAAAAATTCAAAAAAGTTACAGGTGTTGCAGGCGTCACAGCCTTCTAAAATTTAAGGTAGGAAGACCAGCACCACCCAGAAGTCCCAGTTTACATGCAAGGTCATGCATGGTATGTCAAATGTATGTGTGATGGCATCAGCTCCTACTCAGAAAAAGATCATGGGTGAAAAAAACTTGTTCCTCTGGCTCCACATCTGGTTGGAGAAATTTCTGGCATACTTTTGAAGATGGATGACACTGAAATTCTTTATACGCTCAGATGTCCTGAGTTTCTCCATGCCAAGGTTAAGGAAGCCATGCTTAGTCTACAGTCCAACCAAGCTCAAGATACTGCCCTGAAATCTACTAACAGCACCGCCAGTATTCTACCTGTGTAAGATAAAATTCCCGCTTGTAGATGTGAAAGTTCCAAACAATGGAAAACTTAAACATTGAAGGAAAATGTAAATATTTAAATTTTTTTAAACAAAATAAATTTGTACTTTACTAAGAAACATCAAGACGATTACTGTCTTTTTTTTCTTAACAAATTTTCTTGTAGTAAGCAAGCAGAGGCAATAAAATCAACCTAATGGCCTTTAAGCTGTTTCTAAAATTAGGAACTCCATAAAAATTGTGGTTGATGATTCTGGCATTTTTCCTATGGAAAGCATATATTAAAAAATGGCTGATTCAATATTTCTTCCATTTACTTTCACTTTCTTCTTTCTCTGTGTATACAACTCTTAATAACAACTCAAATCAATTATCATACCTTATACACCTTTAACTTTCTCTAACATTCATTGGGTCAAGAATGAGCATATGGCCCTGGCTGGTGTAGCTCAGTGGATTGAGTGTGGACTGTGAACCAAAGGGCCGCCAGTTCAATTCCCAGTCAGGTCACATGCTTGGGTTGCGGGCCAGGTCCTCAGTGGGGGCCCTGTGAGAGGCAGCCACACATGGATGTTTCTCTCCCTCTCTTTCTCCCTTCCTTTCCATCTCTCTAAAAATAAATAAATAAAATCTTTTTAAAAAAAAAGAATGGGCATATGACTCAAGACAGGATACTCAAGGTTAATGAGATCGAGTTTTGGGATCTTTGTTCCAGCTATCAGGGAAATCTTTTCTATTTGGAAGCTTATAACTTTTTATAAAGCATACATTTTTTTTCTATTTGGAAGCATATAAATCTTTTCTAGTTGGAAGCATGTAACTCTAGGATTTGTCAGCAGCCAGCTTGGCACCAAAAAAGGAGAGCCTGCCTAAAAATGGAGTCATTACCAAGGAAATAGACATCCTTTGAGTCCTGGATCAAACTCCATCAAAAGCAAGAAACTGTTTAACTGGTATGTGAGCCAATAAACTTGTGAGAGGGGCGTTATTTTTGTTTAGCCAGCTCTAATTGGATTTTCTGCCATTTGCAAGGTGGAGTCCTAACTGATGCAGGTGAGTTCTGATACAAAGCTTCAGTAATCACACTTCTTTTTACAAAAGTCTGTATTGCATCTAGGTAAAGAAAGACAACTTGTAGTTTGTAGAATGCTTGATAATCTTTTGATATCTTATCACTCCATACTAACTGGAAAACTATCTCCCAAAATTTCCATGTCATATATATAGATTTTTAAAATCTATTAAAAAACCATTTTATCTTAATAAAACTAAATAGCTGTATTCTAAAATCAATTAAATGGTTACAGAGAGTAAGTGATTTTTTTTCCATTTTCTATGTCATGCTTTCATCCAAACTTAATTCAAGTATAAACATAGCCTTGGCTGGTGTGGCTCAGTGGATTGAGTGACAGCCAGCAAACCAAAATGTTAGCGGTTCTATTCCAGGTCAGGGCAGCTGGGCCGTGGGCCAGGTCCCAAGTTGTGGGTATGTGAGAGGCAACCAGTCGATGTATCTCTCATACATCAATGTTTCTCTGCCTCTCTCTCTCCTTCCCTCCTCCCTCTCTAAAAAGAAATAAATAAAATATTTAAAATATGTATATAACTAAACATAGGTATATTAAGTGGTACATTAAAAATATTTACTTGATATTTGCTAAGATTGATATAAAGTGGATATCCTTTATGCAAAAACTGGAAATGAAAAAGTAAAAGGTAATTTTAAAAGTCAGATGTAGAACAGTCATTAGCATTGTTAAGTTGGGTAGTAAAATATAGAAAGTATCATAAAAGAGGTATATGCAAAATGCTCTTGGAAGCACAGAGAAGGGTAGAGAAATACTGGCAGAGCCAGAGAGGAAGTGACATTAATCTATGTTAAAAGATGAGATGGAATTTGCCAGGCAGAGAATAAAACAGTCATACTGTGCATAAGTAAAGGCAGAGCATTTTCAGTCTGTTGCATAAGATTTTTCCTGTGTGTCTTAGAAGCAAACAGCAGAAAATTTGCCTATTATCATTATTATTTGGGTCCAGGGTTGGTGACTATGAAGGCAATGTGGAAGATGGGCTGGAAGAGGGAGATTCTAAAATCCTGGAGATGTGTGTGATATTGTGGTTGCCTAGGTAAGAGGCACAAAGAATCTGGTAAGTTATAGAAGAGAACCAAGAGCTATGGGAAAAGTTGCCTATTGGCCGCAGCAGTGAGCGATGGGGGCTGGTTGAAGACAACTCTCAAGTTCCCAGCACTGCCATTCTCTAAGCTGGAGAGCTTAAGAGAAGTGAATCTGTGGGCAATGAGGAGAAGATACCCATTTCTTGTATTTTTCTGTCCGAATCTAGGAAAAAGAGGATTTCCCTACAAGTATTACCTATAGTTTAGAAAGTTGACTTTAATCTGTAATATAAAATTTAAAATTTGCCTCCTCTTTTATAAAATCATTAATTGCTGCATGATATTCCACTGTACAGATGTTCCATAATTTATTTCACAATTTCTTTATTCATGGTCATTCATACTATTGTTTGTAGATAATTTTAAATAAAAAAAAAAACGATTGCTTGTCCACATTTTCTGCAATTGGAATGTGGACTAAAAAAACCATTTAATAAACTAAATAAACTATTAATTAATTTTTAAAAAATAAAAGAAAAAACTGTGATGTTGGTGTTTTGAGTAAGGGTAACTAGAATCATGGCATTTTCATTTACCAGGAAAAGGAAAATCAGAAGGATGAACTTTTACTTGGGACAGTGTTAGAGGTACTGATGAGGAACCAGTGTCTTCAGTTTGGAACAGGTTAAGTCTGATACACTCAGGAAAATGAAAACATAAGACAAGAATTCAGGTGTGACTTAAAGGAAAGATATGAATTTGGGGTCATCCACAGAGGGAGAGTTGAAATGGTAGCAAGAAGAGAATAGAGAGGAAAATAAGAGAAAGTAAAGGAAAAACAGAGAGACAGATATGAGAGAGAGAGAAAGAGAGAGAGAAATGAGGGTTTTGTTACTAGTTTGAAAATTTTGTTGCTAGTTCAAATTTTTGTTCCATAAATTACCATCTGTTCCAAAAATTACTAGCTAAGATTCTTTGGGAAAAATCACAATGTTTTTGAATCTTAGTTTTCTCTTTAGTAAAATAAGTATAAATAATACCACTCACGCCCTGACCTAGTAGATCAGCTGGTCAGAGCGTCATCCCAATATATCAAGGTTGCAAGTTCAATTGCCAGTCAGGGCCCATACAAAGGCAACCAATCAATGCATAAGTAGGTGGAACACAAATCAATATTTCTCTCTCTGAGTGTCCCTTCCTCTCTCTCTAAAATCAATTAATAAAGTTTTTAAAAATAATAGTAATACCATTTACCTGGAGTACTGTAGAAATATGGAAAATGTAGGGAAAGTATTTTATCAGTTATTCTTTGTTGTACAACAAATTACCCCCAAATTTAGCAGTTGAAAACAACAACCATTTATTATTTCACAGTTTCCAAGGGTCAGGAATATGAAAATGAATTGCTTAGCTGGCTCAGGGTCTCTCATGGAGTCAAGACTGAGATGTTTGTAAGGGCTGTAGTCCTGTGAAGGCTCATTCATACAGCTATAGCAGAAGGCCTCGGTTCCTTGAGATTGGGCTGTTGTGTGTGCTACCTCGCAACGTGGCAGCTGCTTCCTCCACACTGAGGGGTCTGAGAGAGAACAGGGAAGAAGCTGTAATGCCTTTTATGACCTCATCTCTGAAGTCAAACATCAACACCTCTGCTATATTCTATTTATTAGAAGTAAGTCACTAAGTCCAGCTCACACTCAAGGAGAAGGGTTTTAAGGTCTGCTTCAACAAGTATCACTGGTTCTACTTCTGAGATGATGTATATGTGAAA
>PVKM010028849.1:0-18048 GCA_004027735.1 Carollia perspicillata
AAAAGAAGATAAAAATATGAACAGTAAAAGGACAGCAAACTCACAGTTATTAACATCCACACCTAAAACAAAAGCAGACTAAGCGGTCACCTAAAACAGGAGCAGAGCCACAGAAATGGAGGTCACATGGAAGGTTAGCAACAGGGGAGTGGGAGGAGAGGGTGGGGAGAAGGTACAGAGAATAAGTAGCATAGACGGTCGGGAGAAAATAGACAGGGAGAGGACAAGAGTAGTGTGGGAAATGTAGAAGCTAAAGAACTTATGATACATGGACGTGAACTAAAGAGGGGGAGTGTGGGGGTGGGAGGAGGTGTGCAGGGTGGAGGGAAATGAAGGGGGGAAATGGGAGAACTGTAATGGCATAATCAATAAAAGAAAAAAAATTGAAAAAAAAAAAGTACATCTTCTAAAGAAATGCTTACTCTCCGGTCTCACCTTTCCTCATTCTTCAGGCTTCTCCTGAAAAATTGGTCTTCAGACCAATTTTTTGCTCTGAAATGCTTCAGGAAATATTTCATTTGAAGGAAATATTTTTTTCATTGCATATCTTTAAAAAAAAGAAATTTTAGACCAGTTATGATGGATGGAGAGAGAAATACTCATCCACCCCTTGAGCCCTGTAATGCATGTCACATACCCCGTCACCATAACTCCAGCCATGGTCTTTTTTCCTTAGGACTTCCACCTTTTCGAATACTTCCTGCCAGTTCCTCAGCTCTTCTCCAAACCTCCAGGACATCCTCCTCCTTCTGACTAAACCTCCTCTTTCCTTTTTAAACTATGATGTGGCATTTTAAGGTACACTGTCACAAAACATGACACCCCTCTATTACAATTCCTCAACTTTCTCTGGATCCACTGTATTGATTCTTCTCAACTGTTTCTCCTCTGGACAGAAATAACTGGAGGAGATCATGAATGTAGGTTCGTAATAAATGTGTGCCTCCTAAGTTATACCAGGCCTCTTGGCCATCATGTGAGCCCCTTATCGGATTTCTCACAGCAGTTATTTCAGATCTTCGCCACGTATCTCAAGTCTCAGTTTTACTTCCAGCATTCTCGCTTATCAATGACTCTGTCTTGTACTTCACTGAGGAAAAAGGGGCCATATCCTCATCTTATCTCCTCTCAACCTGAGAAACAGCCTTCCTACTTTTCCTACTTCAATCTTCGTTGCTTTCTCTACCTCAATCTCTATTTCTTATCTCAGAAGAAAAAAAAAGTCACTTACTTTTGTTCTTTATTCCAAAAATCTTTCTCTTCAGAATTTCTTTCTATTCTCATTAAGCCATCTTAGAAGTATTTCTCCAAGTCAGCCTTTTTGGAAGATGACTTTTCACATGCCCTTCCAAGTTTGAAAACTCAAGGAAGGATCTCTCCATTGCTCATACTATAGGACAGATGTCAGGGCTTCTTCCCTGAATTTCAAGGGCATCTACAATCTGGCCCCAAGCCGACATTCCACATAGCTCTCTCTCTCTCTGTCTCCCTGTCTCTTCCCACTCCCTCCCTCCTCCCTTCTGTCTCTTACAAATATCATCGGGCCTGTCCTGATTTTTTAAAAATTAAGTGCCCAGCTTAAATCCTGGTTTTCTCTACAGTGCTTGGGACTAGACTAAATTTCTTGTGCACTTGTTTTGCTAGACTGTTCATTTGGCATTCGGTAGATGTTTCTTCATATTTTTATTCATCTTTATATGCCTAGGTTCTGTTTACCAGCTAGAATGCCAACTCTTACGGCAGGGAATATTTCTCTCATACTTCCTTGAAGACAAGGAGCTAGAATGTTACACATAATTTTTCTAAGACAGGTTTAAAGTTGCTTCTGATAGCCTGTTTCCTATTAGTTATTAAAGTTATTTTTTAAACCTTTATTTTGCTGAGTGGCAGTGGAAGAGTGCAGGTGGGTTCTAGTTTTTGCCCTGGATGCCCAAGGCTACTTGTTGAAACAACAAATGATATCTGAAACATAAATGCCTACAGCCACCACCCAAATATGCAGAAAAGAATTGGTGTAAATGACATAAAATATCTATTGAGCATGTTTAAAATAATACTCTTTCTTAGCATAGTTTCTGACCCTATTTAGTTCACTCAGCATTTCTATGAATATTTAACAGTACCTGTAGTTTATAGTAGATTTCTATGGAAGAGAGATATAGTCTTAAATTAAAAACAAGCTGTCCTCCAGAAAGGAGAACACTGGAGTTGTCAAAAGAGCGTGTAACACTAATCTCAAAGAAAATGTCTATTTTGTATTTTTCATCCATAAAATTTGAGAAGAAAGAGTAACTTATTTATACAGGTATTTTTCTTTTTTCAAAAAGATTTTGTTTATTTATTTTTATAGAGAGGGGAAGGGAAGGAGAAAGAGAGGGACAGAAATATCAATGTGTGGCTGCCTCTCCCACACCCTCTACTGAGGACCTGGCCTGCAACCCAGGCATGTGCCATGATGGGGAATTGAACCAGTGACTCTTTGGTTTGCAGCCCACGCTCAGTCCACTGAGCTTCACCAGCTAGGATATTTTCTTTTTCCTGATGAGCCTACCAATATGTCTGCACTAGGAACCCCATTTTATTGAATAAAAATCTGTGTAGTGCTCAAAAGGGATGCCATATCTATTAGGTACTACAGATAAACTAAGATAATCAGATACGATCTGGTCTTTTAAAGAATTTATATCCTTGAAGGACAGATAAGGCATGTATGCATATAATTATAATACAAAACTTAAAGTATTAAATGCCGTTAGGAGGTACAGATGAGCTACTGTGGGAATTGAGAGATGAAGAATATTGTTTTTAGCTCCAAGAATGAAAAGAAAATTGTGAATAACATGTCACTAGAATGGAATTATGAAAACTAGGTAGAGTTTGGTAGGAATGTAAATTAGAGTAGGTTAGGTTATACAGCATAAACACAAAAAATACCAAATTTTTGGTGGATTAACACTTGTTGGCTTTTCATGGAAATATAGGTTGGAAGAACAGGTATTTACATATGGTTACTCGGGGACCCAAGCGGACGACGGCTTTATTTCAACATATATGGTCCAAAGAAGCACTGCAGCAGGAAGCATGGCAAACTGCAGAATGACTTTAGAAATCATACATGGAAGTTAACACACGTCAGTACAGCTTACATTCTGCAAAGTATGTGGTTAGATCCAACTTTAGGAAGCCAGGGGAGTATAACGCTACCATGTGCTACTCTACTGTAGGCAAGCTCGGGCACAGTCTGGGGGGAATGGACGTAGACCATACTTCAAAGGCCTTTCTGGTATTGGAGGCAACATAGGGGAATCTTTGGAGAAAAACAGTATGTGTACGATTGGTATGGGGGAAACTGCATAATAGTTTGAAGGTAGTAATTCTACTAATAATAGTTGCTAATGTGCTTTAAAAATTATTTTGATTTCTCCGTTATTAACTAAAGTCCATAATTTACATTAAGATTCAGTGTTTATAATGCAGTATATTTTGTGGGTTTTGAAAAAAATGTAGAATGTCAAATATCCACCATTACGGTATCACTCAGAATAGTCTCACTGCCCTTAAAATCCACTAAGCTGTAACCTGTTTACCCCTCTGTCCCTTTTCCCAACCCCCTGGAAACCACAGATCTCCCTACTGTTTCCAAAGTTTTGCCTTCTTCAGAGTGTCATACAGTTGATTTATCTATTCATTTAGATATATGTACACTTAGCTTGTGGTGTGTACAACAATTTTGGTTGCTTTCAAGTTTGAGCAAGTTAAATAAAGCAGCTATAAACATGTACCATGGGCTTTTATGTGGACAGAAAGGAGTTCTCAGTTCATTTGGGAAAAACCAAGGAGCATGATTACTGGATCATATGGTAAGAATGTTTAGCTTGGTAAGAAGCTGCCACTGTTCTTCAAAATGACTGCGCCATTTTCCATTCCCATCAGTGCACTATCTCTTCATATCTTCTGCTTATTTCTTAGTTAGGTTGTTTGTTTTCTTGCTGTTGAATTTTAAGAGTTCTTTGTGTATTTTGGGTGGTAGTCCTTTATCAAGTATGTGTTTTGCAAATATTTTTCCCAGTCTGTAGCTTGTTTTTCATTCCCTGATCAGTGTATTTTGCAGAGTTTTTAATCTTAATGAAGTCCAACTTAATTTTTTCTTTTGTGTGTTCTACTTTTTACTTTTGGTGTTGTATGTGAAATTTCATTGTCAAACCCAAGGTCACCTAGATCTTCTCCTAATGCTATCTTCTTTGCATTTTACATTTAGGTCTATGACCCATTTCACTTAATTTTTGTGAGAATTATAAGGTCTCTGCATAGATTCTTATTTTCATGTGATGTTCAAGTGTTTCAGTGCTTTCAATTTGTTTGTATTCAAAAGTCAATTGCTTTCTCATATTCCAGCAATGAACAACTGGAATAGGACATAAAAGCTACAATACCGTTTTTAATTAGCACCAAAAATTAAATACTTAGGCATAAATCTTATAAAATAGATACAAGATCCATATAAGGAAAACTACAAAACTCTAACAAAAGTAATAACAAAACAGGTGGAGAAATATTCCTACATGGATAGGAAACTCAATATTGTCAAGATGACAGCTCTTTCCAACTTGAATTGTAGATTTGGTGCAATTCCAATCAGAATCTTATGCTGAGTGAAATAAGCCAGGTGATGAAAGACAAACACCATGTGATCTCAGCTTTAACAGGAACTTAAACAATAAAACAAACAAGCAAGCAAAATATAACCAAAGACATTGAAATGGAAAGCAGGCTGACAGTAAGCAGAGGGGAGAGGGGAGGGAATTTCAGGGGAAAAGGGGAAGGGGTCACAGGAACAAGTATAAAGGACACATGGACAAAAACTAAGGGGGGTGGAAATGGGAGGGAGGTGGGGAGCACTGGGAGGGGTGGACTGGGATGGGAGTAAAAGACAGAAAACTGTACTTGAACAACAAAATAAAATATTAAAAAAAAAGAATCTTACCAAATTATTTTGTGGATATTGACAAACTAATCTGAAGTTACTATGGAAAGTCTCAAGTCCCAGAATAGCCAACATAATATAGAAGGAGAAGAAACCGAGTAGGAGAACTGAAGCTATCTTAAGAACAAGACTTACTATAAAGCTCCAGGAATCAAGACAATGTGGTAATGGCAAAAGAACAGGCATGTTGATCACCAGAGCAGAAGAGAGAACTCAGAAAACTTTCTCCATATACGCACACACAGTTCACATATATATATGTAAAATGAACTAATTTTTAGTAAAGGAGCAAAGGCAATTCAATGGAAAAAGGTATAGTGTTTTCAGCTAATAATGTTTTTCATGCAAAGTGGTTGGGAGGTTAGATTGAGACCATATTATAAATGATTGTAAATATTATGTCATGAATCTATAATTACTGAAGTCTGTTTGAAGCCCTTTAGAGCAGTGGTCCCCAATCTTTTTGGCACCAGGGACCAGTTTCATGGAAGATATTTTTCCCATGGACCTGGGGTGGGGGATGGGTTTATACCCTGCCACTAGATGCAGCTTAATTGTCACTTGCTAGTCAATGATAGGGTTTTGATATGAGTCTGCAAACAATTGATTTACTGTGGCCTCGGTGCAGTCAAACCTCTCTGCTAATGATAATCTGTGCTTGCAGCTGCTCCCCAGCACGAGCATCACCGCCTCAGCTCAGATCATCAAACCGTAAATGCTCGTAAGGAGCGTGCATCCTAGATGCCTCACATGCGAAGTTCACAGTAGGGTTTGTGCTCCTACGAGAATCTAATGCTGCCGCTGATCTGACAGGAGGTGGAGCTCAGACAGTCATGCAGAGATGGGCAGCGGCTGTAGATACAGATAAAGCTGGGCTCGCTGGCCTGCTGCTCACCTCCTGCTGTGTGGCCTGGTTCCTACCTGGCCTGGGAAGGTGGGGACCCCTGCTTTCGAGGATGTTAAGAATCAGAAGAAAAGGAGTTTTCATTTAGACCAGTGATTTCCAAACTTTTCCAATGAGATTTATTTTATGTACTTTGTTATGTATGACTTAAGATTTCATGGAATAAAATCATGCCAAAAAATTTGTTCTTTTTTGGATTAAAAATGCTGATTAATTTCTACTAAATTGATTTCACTTCTACTTAAAAGGGTTAAATAATTTCAAAAATATTGATTATTATAAATCAAAATGCTTTATTTTACAGAAATGAAAGTGAGACTCAGAGAAAAGCTTAGATTAATCTCAGGGTTACACAGCTAGTTAATGACCAGGTTAGTGCTAGTTAGTGGTCTTTCCATAGTCATTTATTATTCCATCATTGAGCACTTCAGAAATGATTGTATGTTATCATTAAACCTGTTCAACAATTAAAAACAAGTTTACTGAGAAAGCATAGATATCTAAAATCACTTTCTGTCAACATGAGTATACTCAAACTATAGGTAGAGCAACACATCGTGCCCTAAGCCAACCTTGTCGGGAGACTGAAGGCATTCTTGTGTTCTGTGTATTCAGGGAGCACTCGCACAGACACGTGCTGATTTCTTGGTCTCCTGGCATTGGAACCCACCTCCTTCTTGACTTACATACCCTGCGAAGGCCTCTAAACTTGACTTTATTCCATCCCCATCAGTGTTTCTCGTTACTACTCCTGGTACAAACAGTGGTTTCTGGGAAAGTAAAGTCTCTTAGATGTACTCAGTGTCTCTATATTCTTAGTCAAATATTCTTCAAGAATACAGGCTCAGAATCAAATTGTCTAGGTATCTGTATAGATTTGGGGGTGACTTGTTCTCTCTGTGCCTCATTTCCTCAGTAATAAATAATACCTATTTATTAGCTTTTTTTTTGGCTTTTTGTGTGTGTTGTAGAGTCTCTTAACAATGATGATGAGCCTGACTAGAACCTAGTTCACTTTTCTATTTAATTGCACAGGAAAAAGAAATGAAATGGTTTTTACAAACATAAAAATATAAATATATAGCTGGTACTCCTGAAACACTGAGAATAGTACATCTGTTGTGTTTTCTTCTTTATTTGAGGACCATTAAAATTATTTTAATAGAATGTCAGCTTTATAATTTTTTAAGCTATAAAATTTAAGCTCAATCAAGTGTTCATTTTTTGTATATTTTTCACAGTAAAGAAATGTGGATTTTTTTCCCCATTGAAATTCGCGTCTTTGTTAAGGGGTAACAATTTCCTGCATTGGTAATGTTAAATGTACTTTAGCTTTCAATTCATTGCTGTGGTTGTGTTTCCAGAGCCTGCTGTAAGAGATAAACCCATTGCAAATGAGGACAGCATTCATTTCCTTCCACCTCAGGCCACACAGAATTGATTGAGGTAATAAAATGACAGCACCCTGTACTATACTGAAGGCTCTTTAATTTGAAAACCAGTTCTAACCTGATTCAGAGCTTGTTTAAAGCTAATTTATACCTTGTATAATTTTCAGCTAGCCGACCAAGGTAAAGGATGATATATGAAAACTGGTGAAGAATTAACCTATGATACATTCAGAATTGTCTTATTAGAGTCAAATGGTATTTAAAAACAGGTGGTGGGGAATGGTAGAAAAAATAATTAGCCATAAGCTTTGGATGCACATAAGCAACATTGTCAACAACAGTTTAAATTTCCCAACATCTTATTTCAAGCCTATCTTCTTGTCCTTTCTTTCTAAAATCAGCTCTGTTCACATTTCTTCTATTTTGAAACTGCTTCATTTCTCATCACATATTAAGGTCAGTGTGAGGCTGGGTAGAGTTAGCAGCTGTTGTGGCTCCCTCGGTGCCAGTCCTATTGTCGACATTGTGGCGCCGCCGCTGCTAAGTAGTTCTGTCAGCATTTTAATTACAAATAACCTTTTTCAGGATGCAAGCTGAAAGAACTTAGAATTCTTCATTTTTGTCTGGGCTTAAAAATTAGTACGTGATTAGTATTTGGCTTTTTGCCTTGTTGGCTTTTTTCATCTCTTTATTCTGGCATATTGATTCACTTTCGACTCACAAATAACACAAGTGCCATAATAAAGTATTCTGTACTGTGAAAGAAGCCAGATTTTCAGAAATTTCTTGTCAGCATTTACCAGCAAAACATGGATTACATTTTTCTTCATGTGTAAATCTTTGCATGGTTATTTTCCCCTTAAGAAAATGACAGTGCAGGATGGGCATATTTTTTGCCAGATTCTATTATTACAGGATCCTAGAAAGTGTTGAAACTTTTAGAAGTGCATTTACCAATCTTAACCGTACTTATCACATTTGGCACATTGCAAATGTTTTGATTATCTAAGCTAAAAAAATTATAAACATAAACATAAATTTAAATATATAAACATAAGTTAGAGACTGAGAAATTCTGTAATTTAGTCGATGAAACTTGTCTAGATATCTACTTAGGTATTCAGATGAAAAGCCTAGTAAATCTAGTTATGATGTCTGTGGTAAACATAGTCATACTTACTTTAATTACCTTTTTGAACATTATAAGTAGTAATGCTTATTATAAATATATAAAGGTGAAAAAAAAATTATTCGGGACTAGCCACTGCTAACATCTTGTTACTTTTTTCCTGTGTGTATTTTTTTTAAGATCTACTGTCATACAACATGTGCCATGCATTCTCAGTGGGAGCAGTGTCACCCCAACAGGGCAAAAATTGGTTCTTGCAGGAGCAGAGACCAAAATTAATTGGTTTGTGACCTTCCGTTTTCTGATAACATCTTCTTGTTAGTATTCAACGTCTCTCTGGTTTTCCTGGGTATCACACAAGTAGTACTGACATTGAGTTGGGAGGTGTGTTAAATGTAGACATGATCAGTGCTACAAAACAATGACAGACAGATGGTCACGATCAGGTAACTTTCAACCAGTTGCTTGATCTTGAAGTTATTTTACATGTGGTGCCGTGAATGTGTCTATCAGCTACCATTGCTGTCTCCTGGGTGTTGTTTATGTTTGATCATCAGTGCTTTTGTGTATAACTAGGGCTTTAGAATTAAATAAAAATAGACTATAGTTTATATTTTAATATTACAAAAATTATTTAATCCATTATTAATTATGTCAGGTACTGAAATGAAAATGTTGACATATGATTATTTAGCAGCTAGGTATTTTATCAAGCAAAAGTTAGGGTTCACTATAAATTATTTTAAGGATTCATTTAATTTCTTAGTTATTTTTGCTGGAAATAAAATAGTTTGACTTGTTAGGGCTTGATATTATATTGTTATTATATGTTTATGTGAGTTATAATTTGCATATGTAACTTGATATATTATAATATAAATAAAGATTACTCAGGAAATGTTATAAAGTTGTTACATATTAATAGTTTTAATTTTTTATTAAAATATTTAGTCATTCATAATCTTGTATCAAATAAAAAGTTCTGCTTCATTTTTACTCTTTATATATAAAGTACAACTTTACATGTGCACATAAACAGATATACAGTACAGATGTGGAGTTAACATTTCATGAGGAATTTAGGGAAAAGGTCCTAAAAAGACTCTGGGGGATGTAAAAAACAGTTGAGAAACACTGGCATACATGACTTTTTTCCTGCTTTTTCTCATGACAGTACATAGTAAGCATTAAAAATTTCTTTTAAGCAAAGTCAGTGGGCATACTATTAAATTAAGAAGTAAAAGTGGATTCACTTGTTACCAGAATCAGTCATTACAATCACTGTCATGTGAGATTTCATTTGAGATAATAATCCATAAATGCTTAGCAAATACAAATATCCACGGAGTTCTAGATCACGTTGGGAATGATGGGCACAGAGAACTTGTTCTTATAGCCTGAAGGCTTCTATTTTTAATTCCAAGTTTCATTTCCATTTAGTTTGCTGTTGGTAAAATTTAAACTCATTGACTTGAATCATATAATATAAAAATTAATTTTTAAAAAATTTACCCCTTTTATAGTGAATTTGGAGCTCATGTAACTAGTGATTCTGGAACCCAAGTATGTGGTTGTTATATATTACTTGTTTTAACAGCTTGGGGAGGGTTTCATTTTTTAGACAAATATTTTACTTTTTTTCTTGTGCTGGTAAAAATCTAATAAAAGCAAAGGCCTTGGAAATATTACAGAAATTCAGGGAGTAGGAATGTCTGTAAAATGCATATATTGTTTTTCACATTCCCAATATTTATATATACGTAAGTAAAATTTTGTTTTATAGCAGAAAGTTATTTTAGGTATGTTCTTTCAGTCCTGCTGGAATTGACATTAGAAAGCAGTTAGTTTTGATTAATTTAAAGCAAAATTTGTCCCTAGAACAGAATTGATTTATTTATAAATGTATAGTTTTATAAGAAACATATTGAGAAAATATTTAAATACTTTGTTTCAATTAAAAATTAGACATTTATTGATATTAAACCTTTAGAGCCACTATTTATTTCGATGTATACTTGTTTTTTCTGATATTTGGAGTATTTAATACATGATTCAGTGTCATTTGCATTACATAGGAACATTAATTTTACAAACTCTGCTCTCAATTTGAGTAACTTTACATATTGACCTAAAAAAGGGCTTAATCAAGTCAGCCTAATTAAGTTAACTAATTGACACACTCTGATGAACTTCATATTGGAAGGAAATTAAAGGCAAATAGAAATCATCAGCCTTTGGTTTGAAATCAAATTGAAAGGATTTTAAAAAGTTGTATTTAAATGAACAATGTACCTATTTTACACTAACCCTAAAACATGGGTAATTTAAAAAGTTAAGACAAATATCTGGAGTATGCCAAGCCTTTAGCTTTGTTTTGAAAGAAATAAAAAGTAAATTACCAAAAAAATGAAATGTATGACAGGTAACTCTGGTACCTTTTAAAAGTATAGTAGATGTACAGAAAGTACAGTAAATATTTCTAGAATTGATGAGAGTTAAATCAAATATTCCATAGCATATGACTTAATGTACTGGCGTACTTTTTGATCAGCCAGTCCATAAAAAAATTACACTGACTACTGGATTCCTGTCAGGATGGTGGGGATGACCTTGCCTATCAGACGGCTAGTCTGGAGCAGGAACTTTCAAAGACCTCTGACTGGGAACCACTATTCCTACACGTGCCTGCGTATCACGCTGTACACGTCCCTATACATGAGTACCACTCTGTACACATTCCCATACGTGACTCTGCACGTAGCTCTGTGCAGCATCCTTCTCGTCCTTACCATGTGTGATGTGCCCTATTTTCTGACTTTCTTAAATCAAACCTTTAAGACACACGTTCACAACTCACTAAACTCACATTTTCGTCTAGAGCAGAGCATGCTGGCTGATATAATACACCCTGGCTGATATGTAGGTCTGCATAGTTTTGCTTGGTGTCTAGGCACATGGATACAGACCCAGAGGCAAACACAGACAGTCTAGCAGGAAGTAATAACTTGCTTATAATCCTAATTTTGTGTAGCATTTTTTTCAAGCTTTTGTGATGTGATCTTCTATTGTTCAGCAATGGTGCACTATAGAATTATAAGTCCATTTTTTTCTCACCATATGATAATAATCCAAACTGCAAAAATATCATACACAGAAATATTAAAAGAAACTAGAAGTCCAAGCAAAGATGTTCAAATGATAGGATTTGAAAGAGGTTTAGGTAGTAATATTGAAGTTTCTATACTTCATGGTAAAGTGAAGGGCTTCACACCGGTAGGACGGCAGTAGGTTGCAAATTTTGGCATTGTCTGACATTGTTCCCAGCTACTTACTGACATTGAGAAATGTTTAATTCCTGGGAAACATCTTTGATATACAGTCAGTCTTGTCACATAAATGTCAAGAAGCCAGTACTGTTTCTGTTATATTTATTACCTGTGAGGTAATATATGCCAGTTTCTATAAAATTGAAATTACATGAAGTGTACCTTAGTAGCATGAGGTCTGCAGTGAGACAGACCTGGATTTGACTGTCTGCTTCTCCACTTAGCAGCTGTGCCACTCCTGAGTTTCAGTTTCCTCATTAATAAAGATAATTTTGCACAGGCATGTTCTGCAGATCCAAGAGTAGCATAGGTAGCATGCCCAGCAAAATTTCCAGCCCATTAAATCCTTCATAAATGGCAACACACATGTGTATGGTTATTATTATTGTAGTTATTAATATTGTTAATCTCATGTTTATCCTGATTTATGAGGAAAGTCAAGCTGTTTTATTGAATGTATGTTTGATATTTCATAGCCTGAGTAAGAAATGCCTAAAAAGTTATAGTAGCTCTTTACTGTCGAAAAGATTGCTGGAGAAAAACAGTATCATCTATACATTCGATTATTGACACTTTTTTCTGGATTTATATGAAATTAAAGCATAGTACTATTTCACAATTTCTAAACAGTGGATTATATGGATACTGTATCTTCTAAGCATCTTTTAATTCAGGACTGTGTTGTTGAACTTAATATACTAAATTGTTGCTAATAACAGGGGTCATTAGACAGGTATTATGTGCTCAGACTTACCCGAAAACAAGTAATATCTCCCTTAAAAATTCAGTTTGTTAGAATTATAAAGCATTGACACAGGGAGAGAATTTGTTCCCCAGGTTTATTTGAGGCAAATGCCAGTTTCACCTTAAGTTTTATTCATAATAGTACACTTCTTCATTTAGAGTAGTTGGAGTCAAAATTTAAATGTAGAAGTGACTTTATAGATCAACTGGTCAGCTTTCTCGCTAGACCTCATTCTCCTCCAGGTTATCTCTGTGGTTAAGAACTTTGGAATTTCGGAAAATTTGTGAACAAACTGTTGAAGACCCATAGAAAGTGCCAGGGGCCAGATAAGGATTTTGAGTTTCTGTCTCCAAGTCCATTGGTCTTTCCCCTATGTGGTCCTGGTGTTCAGTACTCATTTATGTACATTTGTGGTTAGATGTCTTTTAACCACAAATTCCCAAATGTTGTATAATTTCTATGATTATCTAAGTGGGCTTATTGTTTGACAAATTTTCATATAAGTTTAAAAAAATTTTCTTTGCATTGTGTTATATAATAGACTGACTTTTATCAGGAGCATAATTTGATATGTATTTCCCATAAGGAGGTTTAATCTATATACAGATTTATTCTTTGATATTGCCAGCTTCGTTTTCCCTCAGTGGTATATGTGAATCTTTTAGTATTTTTGTGTTAGTTTTTTTAAACATAGTTTCAAGTTATTTGTTCCTGGCACCTGTAAGTTTTGTATTTATATCACTTTTACTAGTGATATTGCTGTTTCTGCTTGATACTTGCATTTCCTTACTATGCAGTCTCACAAAATGTAAAAATACTGCTTCGTGAAAGAATAAAAATACTAGCATACTTTCCTCAAGTTCTCAGACTGTGAGAATTATTTGCCTACAAAATTTTAGGTGGCCACCTTTTGAATATCTATATCAGACATGGCTAAATAAAATGAGTGATTTGCTTAAATAAATACTTTTATTCATTATTATTTTTAACATTAGAATTGCTTAGACAAGTTTTGTTTTGCTGTTTCACTGCCACAGGTGCCTCTGAGTTCAAAGCAAGTAGTTTTACTGCATTTTCTCTAATGTGTGCTATAGAAACAATGTTAAATTTATTATCAGTGCAAAATCATGGATCCCAAACATGTAAAATTACTGATTTTAAATTTTCTTAGTAACCTTAGGGATCCTCAAATTTAAACACTTGGTGCCTGCCCTCTTCTGTTTTGGTAGTGGTGTATCAAACTATTCTTCACCACCCCATACTGGGTCATTTTTATCTACATCTTGTGTTTACTTTGTTTATATAAAATAAATATTTGTTTTCTCATTTTTTAGAACTAAAAGATAGAGATAAAATGGGTTTGAAGTATCAGCTATAATTTATTGCTTGAAAAGAAAGGCCTTATAGCGGCATTGTATGAGAGAGAAAACCATCTAAATCATTTCAGCAGCAAGCTTATAACCAAGATATTATCAGCATTTCCCTTCTGGAAGGAAAATGTATGTGTTTTCCATATATTAAAGTAAGGAAAGCAGTATTTTATTACAAACAGTATGACAAATTTAACCTATCACAGTCACAAACCTACCTTGGAGAAGACTTATTTTTGATGGGAAAACATAACGGCAAGCTTTTGTTTTAGTCACATTGTGTTTAGTTGCATACACACAAGATCATGAGGAAACTCCTAAAATAGGTTAAGAAATGAAATAGTGCTTATCTTAATAGTTCATAGTTTTCTACTTTAGTTCTCAAAATTATCCCTATAAACATGGTGAGAAGCTACATTAATGATATAATGGCTAGTTGATAAAAGTTGTCAGTTTGAAAAATCTAGATTTTTCTGCTCACAGAAAAAAATGTAGCTCTGTGATTTAGTATTGCTTGCATTTTTTAAAGTTAAACATTTGTGTAGAATAGGAACAAGCTAACAATGCACTATCTGATCTAGATTACTTAATAATTAGGAATGAAATGGTTTTAGTTGTGTTAGAAAAATTTGACGTGCTTGGGGAATCCAGATTTATGTATCTTGACTTTGACTTGATACTGTCTTTTCCAACAAGGAAAAGTAAAATTTTATTGAACTATATTGTATGTACTAAAATATGCTTTAAATAATTTTTTAAGATGGTATGCTATAGTAATTTATAAATAAGATAAACTTCATTTAGCATGTTTTCTATAAATAACCATGCAGCCTCAATTTATTTTAATTATTACTATTTTCATATTGCTACTTACCTATGGTATATACAGTAAGAAATTAAATGGCAGCTTAGTTTAAGAGCTATGTTTTAAATCTATTAAGTACTTTGTTTTCACTATGCAAGGAATACATATTCTTTATACTTTATTTGGAAAAAGTAGAAAAATGGATGAAGAAAACAAAAGTCATAACCTCTCTCCAAGAGATTACCACTGTTAGCATACTGGTGTATTTCTTTCTAGCTTTTCTTGCATTCATTTAACAAATATTTACTGAGCATCTTATAAGTGTAAGGCCCAGTAACAGTTGCTGGGAGTACTAGGTGTTCATAGCAGGCTATAATGCCTGTCCTCATGATGCTTATAGCCTATCAGAAAAGACAGACACATAACATGAAAGCTCTGGGGAAAGAACCCAAAGTGCTGTTAAAACCAGAAGCAGGGGAACTAACCTGGTTTGATGGGTCCCAGCAAATATTCTTGAGAATTTTGGAAGTTTAGAATGTGGGAAAAGTCCTCCCTAGATATGTTCTCACTTGCACATGCTCGCTCTCTCTCTCTCTCTCTCTCTCTCTCTCTCTGTGTCTTTCTCTGTCTCTCTCTCTTTGCCATATTTTAAAAATTCCATTGGCTATTTCGGTGAGGATCTAGGAGGAAAAATATTCTGGTGTGCATATAGCCCTCATAGCTGAAAAATTCACATCACATTAAAAACCATTATGATATCATCATCACTGCCATAAACTTAAACAGACTGAAAATGAACAGACCTCCAAAATGTCTATTAGGGAATTACTTCCCTTGGGCAGAAAAGAATTTAGCATTTTCAAATTATTTTTATGATAATAGAAAGTTGCTTTGTCACTTCTTATATTTTATGGAAGCATTTCATTTTTTCCAGTTTTAACACTACCATTGTCCTAAAACACCTATCATAGTTTCATAGCAATTTTGTAATAATTTTATGTTAATATACATAATTTAGTCAAACTATTTAAAGGCCTATATTTCTAATCAAATAATCATGTGCTTTGTTTTTACCATTGTAATATCAATGAAGAAAAGTAGCATGTATTATAAATATATGTAATAGTACCATAATCCTATTTCATTAAAAGAGTAATTTAACAATGTCATAGAATACTAAACTTTTTATTTTTTTTCTGTTTCATGTATTTTTATTCTATACTATATGTTGTATATTACCATATTCTAAACTTGTTGATTAGTATTAGAAAGTAAACTAAGGAAAATAAAAAACATAGTTAATATTTAAATTTTTTTTGCTAAAACAATGGCAAATAAGCGCTTGAATATGTTGAGCCTAAATTTTTCATTATTAATTACATTAAATTAATTATATTAAAATGTTTCATTGGAAAATCTAGGCTTCTGGCACTATGTTTTATGACATAGTTTCTAGTGTTTTACACATTTCCTACAATATTTACATATTATGTTTACATACTACAAAATTATATTTTGAAAGTAAACAATTTTGCTATGATCTAAGCCTTTATTTTTAAAATTAATACCAGATAAAAGTAGTCTTTCACAGACTCTAATCTTTTGTATTTTTTTATTGTTATTCAAGTACAGTTGTCTCCATTTCCCCCCACTCTTACCCCTACCTCCCACCCTCAATCCCACCCCACTTTGATTTTGTCCATGTGTCCTTTATACTTATTCCTGAAAAACCTTCCCTCCCCCCTCCATTATCCCCTCCCACATCCCCTCTGGTTGCTGTCAGTTTGTTCTTCATTTCAATGTCTCTGTTCTATTTTGCTTGCTTGTTTGTTTTTGTTGATTAGGTTCCACTTACTGATCACATCATCACTTTTTAGCTATTTTTATTTTTATACTAATAGGAAAACTTCCAAATGGTTATCTGTACTCAGTACCTCCAATTTCTCTACTTCCTCCAAAACTGGAAATGTTTTAAAAAATAAGTATAAGACTACAAAATATAATATACCTCCTCATTAAGTCAAGCAGAGAAAATTCTCAGAATGTTAAGTTGAGGTTGAACATTAAATGGAAGTCAGGAAGATTATTCTGATTTGACTATTTATGATTGGGTGTCTAAAGCAACATATTGGGTTGGCCAAAAAGTAAGTTTGTTTTTTTCCAAAAGATGGCTCTAGTAGCGTTTATTAGTCTTTAACTTAATTCAAAACAATTTTGTTAGAGTGTTTTGTGACAGCTGTCATATCAGTGTGCATTTAAAAAAACATCAAAGTTGAATTTTTGTGTAGCCATTTTAAAGATACAGAAAATATGCAACATTTTTGGCAGATTATGTGTTATTATTTCAAGAAAGGTAAAAATACAACTGCAACACAGTAAAAATTTTGTGCAGTATATGGAGAAGGTGCTGTGACTGATCAGATGTGTCAAAAAGTGGTTTGCAAAGTTTTGTGCTGGAGGTTTCTCACTGGGCAATGCTCAGCGGTCGGGTAGACCAGTTGAAGTTGATAACTATCAAATCAAGACATTAATTGAGAACAATGTTATACCACACAGGAAATAGCCCACATACTTAAAATATCCAAATCAATAAAGTTATTGGTGAAAATGAAAAAAGTGTCTTATTTTGCAAAAAAAAAAAAAAAATACAGACTTTTTGGCCCATGCAATATATACACATTTTTTTAAAAAAAATAGCATTTATAGAAGTTCACTATATGTGTTTCTTTCATGTACACAGCTCCATACAGTCATTTTTAGCATAACTAGGAGATGCAAACCTAAAAGGAGATGGAAGAATGTTTTATTCACAGTAAAGGCATTGAACTCACTCTTTGTGCAAATCAGCGCTGAAGTTGTTTTCTGTTTTTTATCCAGACTGAAAGTCTTAGAGACCAGGATAAAGAATATATCACATATTGATTTTAGGGGAGGGGTATTTTATGCTGCAGGAAAACTTTGATTAATATAGGAGACACAAAAATGTAATATTCAACAAAAAGCCCTGGCTCTCAAGAGTAATTTTCCCATGCTTCTCTTGGTCTTCCCACCGTGCTTCCAGTCATTACATCCATGTTCCTGAAATTAGGGAGGGAAGCAGAAGTGCACACTGACGTCTCCCAACCCTTCTTTAAACTGTTCCAGCTAGTCTTTCATCTCTGCTACTCCACCGAAGCGGTTCTTGTCTTAACAATTAAAATGCCTCGTCACTTAAAATCTCTTTGTTGTCAACCTCGTAGTCATTGCTTCTATCTGAATCTTACCTGAACACTCAACACCAGTTTACAATACCGACCATTTCCTCTTTCTAGAAATATTTTATTATCTTGGTTTATATTGCCCCCAATAGTCCCCTAATTTTCTTCCTAGATCTTAGCTGAATTCCCCACTATAC